>JAUEKY010131797.1:0-10161 GCA_031833965.1 Scyllaea pelagica
AATAATAATAATAATAATTATAGTAATAATAATAATAATAATAATAATAATAATAATAATAATAATAATAATAATAAAAATGATAATAATAATTATAATCATAATCATAATAATAATAACAATGATAATATTAATTAAAGTAACAATAGTAATGATAATAATTATAACAATTATAACGATCAAAAAATGATAATGATAATAATCATAGTAATAACAATGATATTGATGATAATGTTAATGATAATAATCATAATAATAATGATAATAATAATAATGATGATAATGGTTGTAGTGGTCATGGTGATGATGGTGGCGGTGGTGGTGGTGATATTAGTAGTGGTGGTGATGATGACGACAATGATGATGATTTTTCAAGTCTAAAAGGGCTCACCATCAAAGCTCTCATCATCCTTACGCTCTCGTTTCATCTTGATGAACAGGTCCACAAAGTCCCGGATGTTGTCTGGGTCGTACGTGGCTTCATTCCCCTTGATAAGATCCTTCACGTAATCCGTGGTGGCCTTTACTGTGCTGGCAAAATCTTCAGCAACCTGTCCGTGGATGGATATGTGGATTAAAACCAAATGAATTGATTTCTTGGTTTGTTTGTGTGAAAAAGAGGAAAAGAAAAAAAGGAAAATATTTCAACTTTAAGACTAACACGCCTGATGAAACATTTTATAGGCCGCTGGAGGAATATTTTGGGTAAGTTAAAGATAAACGGAAGGGTCACACTAGAATGTCTCAGTATACAATCATATTAAATTCTAAACACATGACAAACCAATCTTAGCACTGTTCCCAAAATACCGAACGCTAGGCGGGCATCTGCTAAAAGCCGATTATTACGACTTAGGTATGTCGCCGAGTATAATTGAACACACAACATACAGGTCACAAGGCGGACGCTCAACCACTTGCACCAAAGACGCTCATCCGGATGGAACGAGTGCGGGTATCGAATATAGTAGCTTATTGTGTAATAAGTCTATAGATACATTTTGATAAACGACCACCCTTGAAAGCAATAGCAATAGATTATTGGGCACACAGTAAAATCAAATAGATGATGAAAACAGAAAGAAGAAAAAAAAAAAAGAACAATCGAATCCTGTAAATCGGTGAAGCATAGCATCACTGAAAACCCTTCTTCACGATGGTGCAAGCGGCGTGTGGTTAGCAGAATGCTTGTTAAATGAACAAAATATCAATGTATCCAAATTCATCAACATCATCATCATCATCGTCGTCATAATCATCACAACCATCCTCAACACCTTACCACCACCACCACCACCACCACCACCACCACCACGACCACGACCACGACCACTACCACCACCATCACCACCACAGCTTAAATCAACACAACCACCACCACCACTACAACCACCACCACCACCACCACCACCATCACCACCACCGCCACTACTACTGCTACTACTACTACTACTACTACTACTACTACTACTACTACTACTACTACTACTACTACTACTACTACTACTACTACTTCTCCCGTCACCACCACCGACACAACAACCGAAGAAAATGTGCATCGAAAACGGGGTTTACACATTTAAATGTCTTACTTCACTTCGCACTGTTGAATCACCTGTATTCATAACTTATTACTCAAAATCAAAAGTGTTTCAACGTTTAGGTTTAACGCTCTGTCCAACACTTTATACACATATCAACGTGCTGTCTCAAGGAGAAACAGACCTATTTAGTGTTGAAACAGGCGGTAAAACTTAACGTTACACGTTAAATTCGAGTCTTTTGAAGAGGCTCATTTTTTTAAATTCTCTTTATGTATCCAAGTGTAATCGAATACCTAACCTTTCACAGCTTTGTCGCTCTCCGAAAGAAGGAGGTTTTGTCCATAGAGGATGCAAATCTTGTCCTGAATGCTGAGTAATTTTTTTTTCGACCACTCGTATAGTTGCAATGCATATTGAGCATAATAAGACGGTATTGCATAATACAGAGATTCGTGCTTCTTTATATTAACAACAATAGATGAAAGAACATTTATATCACAGACTTTATCCCATCAGCCCGGATATACGGCGGCG
Source organism: Scyllaea pelagica (assembly GCA_031833965.1). Classification (NCBI taxonomy): domain Eukaryota; kingdom Metazoa; phylum Mollusca; class Gastropoda; order Nudibranchia; family Scyllaeidae; genus Scyllaea; species Scyllaea pelagica. Next base: position 2,079 of record JAUEKY010131797.1, read on the forward strand.
GGGGTGGAGGTAAACCGATTTAATTTACCCTGGTTTTCTCTTTAAACGTGAGCATACCATACTGCACTGAGAATTGTTTACCGTCAGACTTGTCCCTAGTTTTTCACACTTATTCTTCCCGTAAAAACCCAAACTCGGAAAAAACTACTATTCAGGCCATTCTCACCGCACTCTATTATAAAGTTTTATAATACTGAAACGATAAAATGAGATAAACGGTAAATTGCCCCTGTTGCACTGGGTGTGAATACACATAATATACACATAAAGCTATTTCAACAGAATAATAATATAGCGGGTTTTGTTCTTTATCATTCTTTGGCAAACAGTGACAATTTTAAACGACAATGCCAGCAGAAATACAAATCATACAGTTCAGATAGAACAGGGGCTAGAAATATATTATGTTGTACACCTTGGGTCACAGTGAGCCCTATGGCTAGTACCTAGTAACATCAGCGGGTAATTCGTATCCTATTCATAACACCATGATGATAAGCTGAATTGAAAAGTAAGGAATATGATATACCGTGATTGTACCACAAAGACTTTTCTTCCGCTAGAGTTATATATTATTTCTATCTCTATGATCTCATATCAATTATCTTGTTGTTTTCTCGAGTTCCCTCATGGGTCGCGTGAGAGTGTTATTCATTTCATCAATGGTCTAACCACCTTTACTTTGCATGGCTGAAGCTGCCAAAAAAAAAAACAACAACCCCTCATTAGAAGCTTATGAATATTGCCAATATTTTCGTACACGACCGTTTCCTAAAAGAGTTTCATTGTCGCACGAATGGTGACCGTCGTGCTGTAAACTATTATCAGATACCGGCTTCGTTGGCGCACGGTAGAGTGTCCGCCTTGCAACCATTGGTGGCGGGTTAAACTCTCACACCTAGATCGTAAAAATCGGTTCTTAGCAGCTGCCCTCCTGGCATTCGGCATTATGGGACCAGTGTTAAGACTGGTTGGCATGATTTCAGTATAATGTGACAGGGTGAGATATTGGTGTGAGTTCTCCGTTTTTCTCTATGTGGTAACATGTTAACATGTCCAGAGTGCTCCGCCGGCGCTGTGACTTAAACTGTGTAGAAGCAGGCGTTACACCATAACGTTTTACCGCTATTATCAAATGAAGAGTAGACCAGCATTTATGAAAATACAAATCACATGGCAGACAGTCAGCTTTAAAAACTCAGAAAAGTAGTGTGATTCCGTGAGGGAAAAAATCATAATATGCAGATGGTGAAACTCGTACCTGGTTCGAAACCCACTATCTAAATATACTTTATCTCTCCTCTTTTTTTTTCTTCTCTGAATGGCTTTGTTTATTTTCGGCACTGCACCACACCATTTTCCTGAGTTTTCCTCTACTTCAGTGCCTGTTCTACTTCTATATTCTAATGAATAAAGAATAGCCTTATCATTGGATGAACGACACTTCCCACGTGACTCATGAGAGGAATCGAGTACTACCAAAATGAACCCACGCTAACCAAGCATTTCTACAACATCTACAAACGGAAAAATAGGCACAACGGGATTGATTGTTGTTTTTTTTTTGTTTTTTTTTTGTTTTTGTTTTTGTTTTGTTTTTTCTATTTTTTTTTTTGGGGGGGGGGGATGGGGGAGATAATTTTAGCGAAAATCATACTTTTTCTATTACGAAAACTTTTAAATTAAAAGCTAAAATACATAAAAGAATTTCTTGACACAGTGGTGTGGCTCATGAAAACCATTTCCTTTCAGAGATTTTTCAAAACAGTCAGTTGTGTGGCTAACAAGACAAAACAAACTACTAACAAAACCCCCAATTGTGCTTTTGATTTCTCATCGGATAGTTGGTAGGGTTATAAACTTATTAGTTTAGGATATCTGGATTTAATAGGGGGAATTTTTATTTTGAATGCAAGCTTTAAAGTAAAGGTGAAGTAGGAAAAAAAGGGTCAAAGTATTTCAATGGACAAAGTAAGGAAAGACATATTGCCATTCCGAAGGACAAAATATCGGACCCAGCGCAATAAAGAAGCATTGTTTAACAACTCCCTTTTAAAGAAAAAAACTCTCACCAAAAAATCTTACTTCCCCAATACAATAAAAACCTGGAAATATTTACCTTAAGACATGAAAGAATCTGACAGGATTGCGGTATTTTAAAGCTGTTTTGTTTTGTTATCAGGTTCCCTTTTGTACCGCCCAATGGGCAGTGTAGGGGCCCGACATAATGTTTGACACCAGAATGTGTCAAAAGTATAAGAACACTCTGATATCAAACAAAAGTCAGGAATACTCTGAGCCTAGAGATTAAGACAAGAAGGTGGCTAGCCCACTGCACCCACTCTTGAATGACTAAAAGAAAATACACATTGAGGTGTACATCTAGGGAGGTCAAAGAAAATATCAATGTAGCCTGAGATTGGACTTGCAGCCTTATCTACACAGATACGCTGCTTAGCCACTGTTGAAGCTGCAACAGTGTTGGATTAGATTGGCATGTGTTTACTGAGTGTCGCTGCTCCTTTACTGTAGTATCATTGTATCATGCTTTTAGTATTGCGGTTTCAATTGCTTTTAAAGGATTATGTTATCGAATTAAATGTCTTTTAAAGTTGTAAATGCTATAGAATTGATAGATAAAAACTAAGATATATATCTCTCCTTACTGATCCCCAGCCAAGGGATACTCTTTTTCTTTTAGATGAAAAACAGATAAGATTGGATTTTTACAGGCATCAGCCAAAGGACAATGCCGGAATGTGAGTAACAAGGTTTATTTTCTTGCCCAAGAAAATAAGACCTTTTTGCCTGAGTGGGGATTGAACTTGCGCTGCCCAGCTCAATTCATATTGTGCAGGCGACATATTATCCGTTTGGCCATTTCTTCTTCTTCTTCTTCTTCTTATTATTATTATTATTATTATTATTCTTATTATTATTATTATTATTATTATTATTATTATTATTATTATTATTATTATTATCATTATTATTATTATTATTATTGTATACCATGCTATATCAATTAAATTTGTTTTTCATCCACGTGGTAGATGTGTGTTTTTAATTTTGTTTCGCACGACGCTGTCGAAGTCGCGGAGTTTCCGAGTTAAAGTTTTTTTTGTGTGTGTTTCTTTTCCTGTTTTCTTCTGAGGGGCAAGGGACATAACTATCATTAAAATTAATCCTGCGCGTAAATATTAGCGCTGCTCGGTCCACTTGACTGCACGAAAAGACTGTTCAATTTTCAAAATGATTTGATCAATGGCGCTCTTTGAACGGTAAGAATTGAAAGCAAAGCAAGAATTTCATTGTCCTTAACATATTTATTATCATAGGTCCTTCTTTTATAAGTTTTGCTCACTTACTGCAAGAAGGCAGCAGATATTTGTTTACTTTTTACTTAAACTGAAAGCAGCTTTGAGCATGTTTGCTGATGGTCGTCCTTTGCAGCTTCGCTAATAATCGAGAAATGAATCCGTTCTTATTTGTATTAGGCTTTTAATTTTTGCAGTTTGATTTCTCTTATGAATTTGGTCCATGATAAGAATACAGGTAAACAGTGGTTAATTGTAGCCTGGCTGAGGTGGACAACATGTGTCTTGTTTGATTCAAGAGTTGCCTACCTTAGGCAGGAAGTAAATGTTGCATTGGTGGCACCACTTGTTTCCTTTTGCAATACTTTCTGGAAGGTACATGTTGAAACACTTATCAACCTAGGGTATATACTTTGTTACAAGCACTTATTTCACTTTTTTACTTTTACCCTTAAACTATGGAACAGAGCTCGAAAAGTTTTTTTCGCGTGAGCTCGCGGCGTTAAGATAAATTGTCGACATATTTTGCAGAGATAGACCTCTATCGAATTATTTTTTAATCCGAACTACCCATTATAAGCTTTGGAATACGTAGAAGACTTATTTTCTTTACAGAGCGTTTTATTTTGAAAGGGCCCGGTTTTGATTTAGATGGATTTTCATCACACTGTCTTTAAGAAAAAAGCTGGAATTATAAACATTGACAAATTTTTAATCCGGCACGTTGAGTTTTTGTAAGGGCTGTTTTTATTCTGACTTGAGTCCCAATATACTGGATTTTATTCGGACACAGAAGTCATCTGAAATGCTTTGATTTCTCACTTTTTATTGTGTCATGAAAGAACTTATCCAGGAGGGCATCGACAGACTATCCGTTTGTAAACAAACCCTCTCAGCCAATCAGAAGTCATCATATTGAATTGACCCATGCCCGAATTAACACTTTGTTTTGTAACCTTGATCTTCAAGCATTCGTAAGATTTGATTTAGTTTGATTAAAGTAAGGCGCAGAGCTGCCAACCATCATGCGTGTTTTAGACCGCCAGGCTACCATGTTTACAAATATATAGACCATTGAGAAGTTCTTGGTTGAAAGATTAGTAGATTACAATTGTTTTTATATTTTCTCCCCTGATTTATTTTATAATGTCCTTTTTCCAGTTTCCAACCAGATTTATTTTTCCTTTTCCCAAAGACAGACAAAGTTCTGTCAGTCACCAACCGATGTGATTTAATCACATTTGTCATTGAGAGGACAGATGTTTTACAAATCTTAAATGAAATACCAAACTCTTCCATCCCGTAATATAAACTTTTTCTTTCCACTTGATAGGAACTACACACTGAAAAAAATGACTGATTTTTGCTGACTATATTTTAACCAAAATTATAACCAAGGTCCCTTCAATTTTGTTTTGAGCATGTTTCTCATACATAGATAACAAATAAACCTCAGTTGGAAACAGGGAGAGGGATTTGAGATTGGAAATGTTACTATTTGATGATTTCATGTACTTCCATGACACCAACTGAAAAGCCCTTTGTTTTTTGGAAAAGGATTGGACCACTTATTCTGGAAAGGAAAAGGAAGGGAAAGGGGGTTGGGGCTATCATATTGTTGTTTTGAAAAGAAGCGAACATGGGCTGATGTAATTATTTTCGCACAAAAGCTCAGACTTTTTTGTTGCATTATTGATTTCCACTTGGCTTTAAAAGCCAGGCCTTGGTTACTTTCCCTGGATGGGCTGTCAAAAAAAGAATGTCAGCCGTCTGACTGTAGCACATGAATAATCCTAATAGCACAGGTGTGACCCAATTGTGAAACTAAAACGGTTGCATCAAAAGTTGGTTTTTATTCAAATGTTTTTGTGTTTTTTCCAGCAATTTATCATTGTTTAACTTTTTTTATTTTTCTGCAGATTTGAAATTTATTATTTTTTTTTTGGTGTTTTTCCATCAATTTATTATTGTTTACCTTTTTTCTATTTCCGCAGATTTATTTTCTCATTCATTGCAGTATGAAAGCAGAAGTGCAAAAGACCCTCTATGTAAAGTGGGTGCTTGGTCTCTACGATTTTCTAGCATCAAAAGCAGAGTAGGAACCTGATTTCTCAAATTGTATATACTCGTGATTTGAAGCATTTATGGCTCAAGAAGTTGAAGATAACCTTAATTCTATCATAGATGCACCTACAACTGAGGATTCAAACTTAAGTGAAGAAGGGCCTGCAGTTAGGTCTGTAGAAATGGAGTCAAAGTCGAATGAAGATGAGGAAACAGCTCCAGATGATGATGGATTTACTGAAGCCAGTGAAGATAAACAATCTGAGGATGAACCAGTGGAAGGTATTTCTAAAGACACAGAGCAGGAGGACATTAAAGAGGAATCTGAAAGCGCAAAGGGTTTTAAACAGCATGATGTGCCGGAAACTCTTACAGACAGCATAGATTGTGCTGGTCATGATGATGGTAAGGATGAGAGTGCCAAGGATGAAAATACTTTGGTTCAAACTAAGCACAACATTCATGAGCAGGAGCAGCAGCCTGGTCAAGTTACTGCTGATGCTGAAGAGGAGGAGGAGGTACTTGTTATTGATGAATCTAGTCGGGATAAAGAAGATTCAACAGACACAGCTGTTGAAATTGAGGAAGATATGGATGTGGTAAGCACCATTCAATCCACTCCTTCAGCTGACAACAGGAAGCGACCAGCCGGGAGTGAGTTGATATCCAAGTCAATCAAGAAGAAAAGAAGTGAGTAGATACCCTTGTTTGTTTTTACTTTTTCTATGATATTAGGGGAGTAGGTAGTCTACTATTTCTCTGTTTATGCCCAAAACCATGATTGTCATGGAGACATTGCATTTATTTTGATTTGGGAGTGATTTATACTTTTGAAAATTCAAAGATTTTGCTTTTCACATAGTGAAGTTCTTTTCACTATGATACTTGAACCTGGCATTATAATTATGGAGCATCAATTTTTGAAACTTTTTTTTTAATACATACATGAGAAATACTAACACCCCCTAAAGGATACAAGAGTATCATTCTGATCATTTTCATAATTTCATTATTAAAGTGTAGGGCTGACTCTTTGTGAGTCCGAATTACTCTGGATCATGCCATTAAGCCAAGCAGATGATCTGCCCACTGTGACCTTTTGGTGATAGTGGTAGGATTTCAATTTTGCCCGGACAGCGGCCTTGCGGCTTACTCTTTTTTATTTCCAACTGCTAAGGGTTCTTTAATGTGCTCAAAGTGCACACAGAACCTCCTAGTTTATCGTCTGTCCCTGACAGGACTAGGCTCTTGATCCCAGCTACCGATGTTGCAGGGATTTCTTGGGTTCTTAGCGATAAAAATCATAAGTCACAAAGTGATTTTTGTCGCCAGGTGGCCTCGAACCCACAGCTTTTCATCTCAGTGCCAGAGCGATGACCATTGAACCACCGAGTCCCCTTTTGATCATTAGTAATTGTTTTATATTCTTTTTCACTATGTAAATATATCTTGACATCAAGGGTCAAAGATTGCCGTATTTTTCCAGCACTGCTGGAAATTTTTTAATGATTTTAAACCCTTACCGTTTCTTTCCAATCATAAAAAAGTTTGTTTATACCATTGATTTTCTTATTGCATGATTTTTTCGTTGTTGGAAGTCTAATCTGCCAGAATTTTTAGTTCCCTTCACTTTGACCCCTGCTTGACATTTTGTTTTCAATTTCGTTTCCCGTCATAGTTTTTGTGCTTTTTGTTTGTAAAGACATTTTAATAGAATTCAAATTAACAATAAATTAAAATAAAAGAATCTCCCATTTCAGATGTATTTAAGGAGAATATGAAAATAACAAGCTTCAAAGTCTTCATGATTGTTCTTTTTATCCTGAATCAGAGTCTAAGGTGTTGACTGCTGAGGTGAATCCTGAAATCCTTGAAACTTGGAGATTTCCTTTTAAACACGGTAAGTTTCTTGATTTTCTATTTCTTTTTTTCATTCAATTTATCAGGAATAATTTATAGGCTGAACTTGATATTCCATTAAGTTACCTCTTTAGCTTTAATAAACCAATGTTGTATTCAAGGAGGTGGCAGTTATGATTCTGAATAAAGATGGGAGATGATTCATTGACAGGAGATAAAATTGTCTCTGATTTTGAAAGGTGTGCCTGGGTTATTTGAGACTTGTTAATAGACCGTTTTGTGACATTTTTTTAGGACTAAAAGTGATCCTTTATGTTTCAATATGTATTAATTAAGTTGTCTTTGAATATTTGTATCATGAGGTCCTTGTTCTGCTTTTAGGATGGAAACGAGAAGTTGTCAACAGAAATGTTGTAGCCACGGGTAAATCAACTCAATGTGATATCTATTACTTCACACCAAAGGGTAAAAAGCTGGTAAGTATTTGTGGTCTAAACGGGAGATATGTCTATGATCAACCGTTGTTCAGCCATCATCACATTTCCCAACACGCCTTTTTGGCAGGTAGCAAAAGTTTCATTAATTGATTAATAGATTTTTGTGGTGGAGAATTTAAAAACCAGTGTAGAAAACACATTGTTGGTTGAAAAGTTGAAAAATTCGACTTTTGTTTGTTTGTTTGTTTCTTGAGGGTTTTATGGCGCTATCGGCACAATCTAGGCCATGTCAGCGCCAGAAGGGAAAAAGTAAGATTGATAGTAATGAGTGAAGAAAGTGATAGATCCAACAATCACAAGACAGGACAAGAGTAAACAGGCATGATTAAAAATTGAGAAAAAAAT
>JAUEKY010131908.1:0-10160 GCA_031833965.1 Scyllaea pelagica
ATCACATATTACATGATATATTCATTTTATTACTTTTATGATGTTTTTATACCAGTCCTTTGATCACATAGTATAGAATGATTTGCTGTGATAAGGTAAATCATTCTAAAACGCATTCATCCAAGAAAAATACAGCGTGAGCTCTTTCGCTATTCCACAAGCATTGCTTCTCTGAAAACAAAAACACAGAGCCACACTTATGAACTACAAAATTTCCGTGAATTCTATCTTGACTTAGTGCACCTATTCATTCGTGAAAAGAGAACATTATAATCGTTTCATTTTCCGAAAGGAAAAAGGAAATAGGATGGCAGACATTACTTTTTTTGTTTCTTCCCATCGTTATCAAGTATACTACCTGTCAAAATGTGTTTACAGGACGTCGGATTTATCTTTATGTATGCAACTGACGGTTAAAAAAACAACATACCTTATCTCATTTCTAGAAAGTAGGGCTCCGAAAAATAGTTGTGAGCCGCGTTAGATGAACTGACGTTGGCCATGGGAGGTGATTTCTTTGCTGTTATTTCATTCCAGGCCCTGGAAACGAGCTCGGTATTCAAGCGTGACCGGTTCCGTTCTGCCTAGCGATCCGGATTGGGAGGAAAGGTAAACTTCGGGGCAGGTGGGCTCTCGAGACCAACAGGTGTCTTTCCCGCTCATTCTGGTAATGAATAACGAATGAAAAAACATGTTTAAGGTCTATTACCACAGCTGGAGGATGTGTTTTATATCTTATTAATTGGATTCTTTCAGATCAGTGGTTCGGCGAAGAGAAACAGGTAATCTGGTTAACCAATAAAGCAACAATGTGGAATGGAGACAGATGGGATCAAATCTTAACAAGAGCAGCGGAACAGAAATACGGCGGATAACATTAATTTGCCGTTTTTTTTCTGACGCCTTGTATCTTGGGTAATTACACCCTTAAATTCACATCTCGCGTCATTAATGAGAGATTATTTATCACTGATTGCCCTAGCGTGGTTATTGCACTCTCTAGCTTGCTATCAATGTTTTCGTTACGCGTGTGTTCATATCGGTGAAAGCGTAGTTGGTAGTTCGCTCGATAGAATTCTGTCTTATCAATGGACGAAAGAAAAAAAATTGTTTTGGGTGAACAAGAGGAAACAGTTCAGCTATTATAAAACAAGACAACAAACCATTTTATCCAACCAGTTAGCCAACTGACCATCTAATTATTTCATGCTGATGTAATCTTCACTGGAATGGAATATTTAGTCTTTTCGACATAATATTGTGTTTATACCCATGTCATTGGCTCAAGTGGTTGAGGATCTGCCACAGAACCCTTAGGTTGCGGTTTAGGTTCATGGCTCGGAATCAATACGTAAACAAATTGGCCGTTTAGCAAAGGTCCCAAAAGACGTTCGGCATACTGGCAAACCGTGCCTGGTGTTATTGTAAAGAGACTGGGTGAGCTATCCCAGTGGGCTCTTTCTTTATGTCTGAGTGACAGCACGTTGACCCACTCAGAGCGCTCTACTAGTTATATGACCTATAAAATATAGAAACTGACGTTGAACTTTAAATTCTAATCAGATTCTAAAATGTAGTTTTAATGTATATTGTATATAAATTATATCATGTATCATAGTGCGTATGATAGAATCATTAAGAGCTAGGAATACCATCAAGTGTTATTCTTTTCTGAAAGAAAGCTTCTAGCATTGCAAGGTGTGGTGTTATATTGTGTGCTATTCTTGATAACTTATAAGTTATCATGTACTACGTCTGATTGTTGAGACATATTTTAGTCTTTCTTAGGAAATGAAAAGGTGGAAGAGTGAGGTAGGACTTCATGATACTGTAGTTGAAGACCTGATGGAGATAACGTTTTAACGTTAACGTTTTAACGTTATGGTTTAACGCCTGCTTCTACACAATTTAAGTCACATCGCCTGCGGAACACTCTGGGACATGTTGACGTGCTGCTATACCGAGATAAAAGGAGTACTCAGACGGATATCTCACCCAGTCAAATTATATTGACACCAGGCCAACCAGTCTTAGCGCTGTTCCCATAATGGCCAGCTCCAGGCGGGCAGCTGCTAAAAAACCGAATTTTACAACTTAGGTATGTTGCGGTGTGGTAATCGAACTTGCCACCTACCAATTACGAGATGGACGCTCAACCAAGTGCGTCAACGAAGCCGATCTGATGGAGATAAGCTGTTCACTGTACGGGCAGGGGTGTGGGGTCGGCCAGGTATCCCCCGGGACGGGTCAGTTTCTTGCCGTGTAGGCGTTGACGAATGGTGGGCATTCAGGGGATTTCCTTTGCCTGACCACTGACCACAGCCATGTTTTCCTGGAGATTGACTTTTGGGGAGGTAGTCGGGGGAATAAATATATAACTACAGTATATACCGATTGCAATTAGCTCCGATGAATCGTGCTGGTGTTTGTGTGTGTATGTGTGTGTGTGTGTGTAAGTGTGTTGGGGGGGGGTGAAGAGACAGAAGGAAAGAGAGAGAGAGAGAGAGAGAGAGAGAGAGAGAGAGAGAGAGAGAGAGAGAGAGAGAGAGAGAGGGGAGTTGGAGGTAGGATAGCTATTATGCCATCTTGAAAGAGCGAGTTACCAAAACCAGAAACCTTTGGTTATAAAATGTTGATGTATGATTGTACTCATGGGGTGCAGAATTATATCATTTTGGTTTTACTGTATATTAATTATTCATCCCTCCGCACGATAAATAAGAAGTGAATAATTGCAAATTACGGAGCGTATTTTAAGATGCAATTGTGTGGATGGTCATGTGCTAGCCATTTAAGTTTTCTGACGTTTTGATACCTTTTATCAAATTCTACTAAAGGAGAAAACTGAATGCATCCATACCCATTTATGAGTTATACGAAAAGAAAACCAAAGCAAAACTTTGATCTTCCTCATTTACCCCTTCAATATGTTGGTTTATGTTATCCTCAAATAGAGTAAGATAAAATTGCTTTAGGAGCATTTAATTCGCATGCCCATTGAATCAAGGTCGAATATGACAAGGTATCAAAAGGGACTCTCCTCATTTCACCCTGCCTTCTCTTCCCACTCAGCCATTTACAGTTCTGGGCTTACATCAGAGAGGAAACTCGCATTAAGAATGAGAAGAGAATAATATGACTAAAACAAAGTACGCAATGAATACACGAAGCTTGGAAGCGGATGGCTAAGTGGACAAGCACACTTTACTTGTTGCAAGGTTGTGTTGCCGTGGCAGGCGGGGGTTTGCAAACCTCCTATTTACGGATTTCTCTCTCTCTCTCTCTTTCTCTCTCTCTCTCTCTCTCTCTCTCTCTCTCCCTCTCTCTCTCTCTCTCTCTTTCTCTCTCTCTTTCTCTCTCTCTCTCTCTATCTCTCTCTGTCTCCTTTCTTTTTGTATTTAACTTAAGCTTGACTTATCACCTATAATTTTGAATTCTCATGCCAAAGGAGTAGGCCACCTTGGCGGCCACTTGGACAGCTTTTGTGAAATTAAAAAAAACAAAAATGCAGATTTTGGCCCTTTTCAAGGGATCCTATACAATTCAGCCCAGGGATTCTCTGTCTTTTAGGCTCTGGTCGTGGCCACAATCGAAATTCATTCATTTATTTTCAACAATGGTCAGTGGTATAAGTGCTGACCAAGCAAACTCCAATAGCTGTGCTACCCACTGTTCTGCTAAATGTTGCGATGTGTTTTATCTTTCTGTGTTATGCATTGCTATCATTTGTGACAATGTGTGAGTACATTTCATGACAAAGAATCAGCCAATTACCAGCTTGTGTGTGTGCCTGCGCGCGCGCGCGTGTGTGTGTTCATTGCAAACTTTAGCGTGTTTTGTTCACTCGCAAATTAATTCTTCTCGGCATGATTTCAATGCCGATATAAAGGTCCACGAGTACAATTGATCACTTATCTGTAATTTGGCATGAGAGACAAATGACGGTAATGGGATATTGATGTAAAAACAAGAAAATAAATATATGTCGATTCAAATTGATGCATTCTCTAGACACAATGAGTGATGTTTTCAATAACTTACCATGAAGAATGAAATGCGAGATGGGAATATATGATTGTATACAGACAGATAAAGGTCTGACCCCGGCAGGTCTTATTAGGTTGTTATACGTTCCCCTAATAAGTCTCGTGAGAAGGAATATTCAATGTTCATTAAAAAAAAAAACACAAGTCACGTGGCCATCAATAGATTTAGAACATGTTTTCTAAGATACTGGTCTACACTTTATTTGATAACAAAAGTTGAATGATTGTAATCATTCGTGCACCAACGAACCTTTTAAGCAGATAATCATAAAATCCACAACCTTTAGATTAGCTTCCAATGAGGTTTTTGGGAGCTGCAGCTTTTGAGAAGCGGCCATGTTTGTTTATTTTTTTGTGAAATGGACTTCCCTTTCTACGTGACTCTAAACGTATGATCTAACGCCTGCTTCTACGCTATTTAGGTCACAGCGCAGGTTTCTTGTGGGGAATCTAGAACAACCCAATTTGCATTGAATCTTGCAAGCTTTTCTGGTCAGTTTCCGTGTTTTTATTAATTAATTATCATGTGTGGCCCCGTGAGATTGTGAGCCAGTGATAGACTTTTCTGCTCGTGTCTGTGGCGTTGCAGGATATAATCCTGTCTTGGCATGTGCAAAGATTTGTTTCCTGAAAAGGGCTCTTCTTTCAAATTTTGCCAACACCACTCAAGTGTAAATAAGTACATTGCCATTAAAAAGCGTCATCTTTGTCTAGCACAAGCCATGCAGGCGTCTCTACATGCCTGGTGCTATTGTTAACTTAGGGCAGAGTTTTGCAAGGCACTTCGAATTAATATACATTTAGTTGATATAAAGCTATAATTACGACGTATATGTATGTGTGTCTATGTTAGGGTATTTGTTGCCTTTCAGGCCAACCTGGTGTGTGATCGGAAGAGCCTTATGTTAGGGTGTTTGTTGTCTTTCAGACCAACCTTATGTGTGGTCGGAGAAGCCATATGTTAAAGTGTTTGTTGTCTTTCAGGCCAACCTTGTGTGTGGTCGGAAGAGCCTTATGTTAGGGTGTTTGTTGTCTTTCAGGCCAACCTTGTGTGTGGTCGGAAGAGTCTGATCACCTATGCCAACATGATCTACATGGCGGGCATGCTGACAGGATCACTGCTGATGGGGAGCCTGGCTGATGCGTAAGACCTTTTTGTCTTGTCAACAATTTATCGTATTCACTGGCCTTGCTGGCGCAAGTGGTTGATTGTACGCCTTATAACCGGTTGGTCATGGGTTCGATCTCAAACCACGACATACCTTATACTTAAAAACCGGTATCTTAGGAGCTGCCTGACTGACGTTCGGCCTTATGGGAATAGTGCTAAGACGGATTAGCCCGGTGTTGGTATATTGTTACTGGGTGAGATATTCGTGTGGGTTTATCCGTTTATTTCTGTGTGGCATCACTCTGATTTGTCCAGAGCGCTCAGCCGGTGATAAGACATATAGACTGTTAAAACACGTGTTACATCTTAACGTTCATTTTATCGTATCCGTATTATAGACTATTTCCAACTATATATCTGGAAAATACGGGGCGGACCAATTTTACCTTGGTGTTCTCAATAGAGCTAAACAAATCAGAAATGTTCACACTCGGATTTTTTCCAAACTTTTTACGCTATGTAGTGATAAAAGTTGGGCCTCTCGTTAAAACCAAAACGAAGAATAACTACTATTGTATCAGATGCGTAGATTTTATAATTTTGTCAAATTTCAAGTAGGATGGCTGTTTAATCTATGATTCAAGCATCTGAAGTATGACCCAGCCAGTGATAGAAATCATGGCATGTTGAAATATAGGTGGGTTGAAAAAGATTGAGAAGGTTCAGGAGGGTTTGATCCATTGTCATTAGGATATAACTTGGTGAATAGAAAACAAAAGTGTATGGTACATCTTTCTTTGTGTTTCAGCAAAACAAAAACAAAAATGACCGGCGTTGTTGGCTCAAGTGGTAAAGCGTTCCCCCTAGTAACTGGTAGGTCGTGGGTTCAATCCCATGGAATGGCATACCCAAGTAGTAAAACACGCTTTTTAGCAGCTACCCGCCTGGCTTTCGGCATTATGGGAACAGTGCTAGGATTAGTTGGCCCGAGGCTAGTATAATGTGATTCGGCGAGATATTCATGTGAGTCCTCTGTTTTTCTATGCGGGGAAGAACGTAAAATCTCAAGAGCGCCCCGCCGGTGGTTAGACATGCAAAATGTTGACACAAGCGTTTGAACGTAACACGGTTTTTCAAATGAATTGTCCAAGGGGCCCTGAAATGATCTACATGATGCCAAAAAAGGCTTCATGTGCCATAAATGAAACATGTTTTAAATTGTGAAATAGCCGGTTATTCCAATTCTACATTTTATTAACCCAGGCCTCAGTACCCGTACCGCCATGTTAGTAAAGAAGTGTTAATTTTCTTGGCGTCATTTGATAACCCATTTATTCCCAGCTGTGGCTCCCTTTTAAACATAATATCATCCCCGCTGAGTTTTCCATAAGTCATGTAGCTAGTATTGTTCTTTCTTTTTTTTTTTAAAGTTTGCTTCTAAGACTAGCCCGGTCGTTTCCAGGATCTCAGAGAGGCCTTTGCCCCATGCCCTCGCCCTTATTGCGATCCAGTTAGCTTCTATGTTTTAGTGCAAATTTGTTTTTTTTTATTCAAAAGGCTATCAAGACACGGGGCATTGAGATTGTTAGATCTTTTCTAGAAAAGGATAGTCGGGAAGTCCGAAAGCATCTCCCCCAAATCGTGTATCTATTTATCTAATCATGTGGAACAGCCGGTAATACTCTCCTATAATGTCCCTAAAACAAACAAGTCAATAAGCAAACTACACAATACCAAAAAAAAAAAGATCCCAAATGAAACTATAATCTTAAACAAATAGGTAATATTTATGGCACTTTCGATTGTGTTTTGTTCTTTGTTCATCATTCAAATTTAATTACAGTTTTTCAGTGATACGCTTCTCTTTGCCCCGTATAATTATCTGTGTTTGTGTCATCTGTTTTACCCTTCTTTTTGGCGCTGGTTGTCTCGGTCTATTGACTGACCACTATTAAAATCACAAATATTTTGGAGAGAGGGACTTCACAACGATGCACAATGGATCTCGAAATTGTTAACTTGAGCAAATCCTATTTTTTATCAAGACAAATAGCAAAATAATGTAAAATGTCGAATATAATATTTCATAACACAAAAAACAAACAAGCAAACAAACCGCATTCTTATTTTTTTTTCAATGTTTGCTTTGTCTGCAAGTGGAAAGTGATTTAGAATTTTCTCAATATGCAGGCTGTATACTGGCGCCGTTTTCTCAAGTGGTTGAGACTCGGTCCTGAAACCGCTAAGTCGTGGGTTTAATCAAAAGCAGGCTAGACAGCATGCAGTCTCCTCCCTACTCACCAAGAAAACCTGGGAGGCCCAAGCTCAACACATCTGCAATGTGTTGTGAGTGGGTGAGTGTGTGTGTGTGTGTGTGTGTGTGTGTGTGTGTGTCCTGCGTGTAGAATACACTTAGTAGGTGGGTATCACAGTGAGTGTATTGGTCAATCTTTGCCTGGTCTGCATGGTGGTTTCTTTGTCTGGGTTAGATAGTGATTTCTTTGAAACATATTAAGCTTTATAAGCTATCTATGGAGAGTAAGATTAAGAATAAGATTATGAAATAATTTTGTGATTTGTTTTGAAATAGGAGAATGTTTGGGTACTATAGTGGTGTTTATTACAAGTGACAAAAGTGCCTTGAAAGTCGCCAGTTATGTTGACGCGATATGATATAAGGACCTGGTAAATAGTATCATTCCAAATAGTATCATTCATGCATCTAAAAAGATACTCTAATCATACAACTTAATGTTACAGTCCCGTAGGGTGTCAAAGACTTATTCTATCTGTCACGATCTATAGTTCCCTTGATAATCATAAATGGTGTTGTAATTGTTCTTGATGATATACATACACCTGTTACATTGATAGGAAGACATAATGACACTAGTCCCACACCAGGGGTTCATTTTTACTTTGTATGTAATTGTATTTCCTCTCTTTTGGATTTATTTTGTGTGTAGCGATATGAAAGTAGAATAATATATGCTTTCAGGATTACACAGAAATGAATTATTCCTTATTGAATGAATTGACTGACTTTCATTACAACACTAATGAAGGGAAATGAACTGGTTTAGATTTAAAGCGCTTTGGGCACGTATAGTCGATATCGCGCTATCTAAATGCTCTACACGTATACAAATGCTCTACTTCTTTGTACAAATGCAATACAGAAAATGCGTGCATTTTGGTACGGGCGCGACCATTGGCGGGATGGTCTATTGGAATGAATGCATTTTGAGATGAAAAAGACAGAATGGGTACCGGCTTCGTTGGCGCACTTGGTTTAGCGTCCACCTCTTAATCGGGAGGTGGCGGGTTCGATTCCCACACCGCGACATACCTAATTCGTAAAAATTGGTTTTTAGCAGCTGCCTGCCTGGCGCTCGACATTATGGGAACAGTGCTAAGACTGGTTGGCCCAGAGTCAGTATGATGTGACTGGGTGAGATATTCGTGTGAGTACTCCGTTTATCTCTGTGTGGCAGCACGTTAACATGTTCCAGAGTGCTCCGCCGGCGATGTGACCTAAATTGTGTAGAAGCAGGCGTTAAACCATAACGTTTTTTTAACAGAAAGGGTAATGAAAACCAAGAAAGAGATGGGCAAGTTGTATTTTTATTGCTCAAAGAACCGGCCTGGGCGTGAGGGAAACGGGAAAATGAATGGGACTACAACATAGATGAACAGTGAAAGACACGTGTCGACGGCATCAACCAGTGTGCAGCATTGTTTTGTGAATGATTGTATGCCTTTTGTAGGTTTTAACGGCTGTTTTTATTCGAACAAAGCAATATGAGTAATAGTCTTTAAAAACCTTTGGGCCATGCATATTGGAGAGAACACAGTGATCAAGCATTTTACTTTATTTTCTCCCTGTTTTGATATACCAATTGTAATAATTATCTTTTAAGAGCTTTAAATGAAGCATATTTGAACGAAAAAAGTGAACATTCATTTTATTTCATTTTATGTTAAGTATGATATTATGATGCCAATCAAAAATGATAAAAAAGACGATGATAACATCATGCAAGTGAACACTTAATTATTTAACAAGTTTCTAACAAGGTTCAAAAACATGCTGTTAGACTCTACTTTTTTAACTTCATGTATGTTGACGTGCTGCTTTGTGGTCTAGGGCTATACTCTTGGGCTTGTGATCGTGAGATTCCGGGTTTGATTCACCTGTTGGGGACGAAGCATTTTGTTTGTTTGTGTAGCAAATGTTTTTATTGTTGTGTAATTAATTCTCATTTAGAAATACTCTCTACTTCCAACAAAAGTGGTAATGAGATTGTTATTATGTTCAAGGACGAATAGTACTCTATATGCACAAGTCAATGTAAATAAAGAGACCACAGAGAACTGACTAGTTATTGTATATTATAGATATAAAGGAATGAAAAATCTCTTACCTTTCTGTATGCTGGACACCAAAGTCGTAAGTTTCAATTCTGTGGCGTAATCTTATACTCAAACAACTAAAAACACAAGCAGGACTCTATAAAAGCTAGAAAAATGTTCAATCGATGGTTCTTCCGGGTAGACATTGGATCATGTCCTTTTATGACACGCCAGCCGTCCAGCTAACAATTTGAGGATCAAAGATCTGCTTTGCGTGGTCAAGCAAGGTAAAATAAAACGTTTAATAACTTCTTCAGCACCGTATAGGTCATATCACCGTCGGAGCGATCTGTACATGTCAAAGTGCTGCAACACAGAGCAGAGATAAAGGGAGAAATCCCGCACAGTCACATTGTTATACTGAAACCGGGCCAGCCAGTCTTAGCACTGTTCCCATAATGCCAAACACCAGGCGGGCAGCTACTAAAAACGATTACTTTTCGACTAAGGTATGTTGCGGTGGGGGATCGAACACAAAACCTGCCTGTTCCAAGGCGAACGCTCAACCACTTGAACCAACAGCCGAAGTCGGTATTTAAGGTAAAATACGTCTTGCAGGAATGCGGCCTCAATGTAATTATATATATATA
>JAUEKY010132018.1:0-10156 GCA_031833965.1 Scyllaea pelagica
GTTGTAGGGATCAGGGGAGTGGCATACGGGGTTTTTCTTGGGGTTTTAGTGATAAAAATCACTCCCAAGTCGGACTCTAACCCGCGTCGCTTCGTTTCAGTGCTCAGAGCCATGACCACTGAGCCACCGTGGCCCCCAATATAGAAAAATACGAAATATATTTGGCTGCTTATTAACTCTATACTAAGAAACTATGCCAAAACCGAAAAGAATCATTCGAACTACGGATAAACTGAAGATACACTGCAATTCCCTACTTTACTTCTTTAATTTCACGGCTAAGAATAGAAAGATACAATCCAGCATCGTCGGGCTAATTCTCTACTCGGTCAATGACACTCCTCGAATTGAACGTCCTCAGTAATGGCATGCTCTGATCTCCCCTAAACACACGAGCCCACACACTTACACACAGGTAGATAAACACGCACACACTGACGTTTCTTCCCGTGATGCCATAACAACAGCCTAAAGTGTCGATGTATTGATCATTCGCGGTGTACCGATTCTGTTTCTGGATACCTAGATTGTCACCCAGTGTGCCTGATACTATTACTTATGCCTACAGTGGAGGATGGGTCGAGGTGGGGGAGGGAGCAGCACAAGCACTAGGAGAGGGGAGATGCATGGTATCCTTGAAGTGTATTCAGTGATGTATTTGTTGACACTCCCCTTGAAACCTTATCCTCTTTTCTTTAGAATTCTCCCAAACACAGCTTTTTCCTTTGAATGTCTTGACACTTAACTAAGCCCCACAGTACAAATTAAATGGGGGAGGGGGTTGTTTAATGGTTATACCATATTACAAGCAGCATTCCTTGGAAAAGTGATTTTTTTTTAAATATTTCTAGACAGAAATATGTTTAACCCGAAATAAAAACCCAGATCCCTTCAACTTCGTGTTTAAAAGTGTTTCACTGTATATCTGCTCACCTGACTGTAGGTTTGGACGGCTCGGATTCCATTTCCGCTGACAAAACCTCAGCATCCTCCAGAATCTCAGCACCATTGTCAATGCCATCACAATCGACACCTGACAAACTATCCACGTCATCAGTTTCTGTAAACAAGATACAAATCTTGTCTGGAAACCGATAAGCAGGAATACAAGTGTCCAACAATGATTTAAAACGCACCAAGAGATACATTGGGCACCCAAGAAGACAAATCAGCATCTACAATCTTTAAACACCCAAAGCTGTTAGCATTCACACTTGAGAAGTACAGCTTGGACTTATCCTTATATGAAACATGACTTTAAAAAGAGGTCAACAATATGTAACCATAAGTATGTAACCATAAGTAAGGATTTCTGTTATATGAAAATTTGCTATTCTGCTCCTTTGAGAAGAAAAAAATTACAAGGAAGCATTCTTGAGATTATCATATGGTGCGCTTTTAATGATTGCTGGTAAGGGAAAACAAAAGACTTACAAAACCCAAATAAATATTGGAACCAACAAGTGCACAATTAAGTGACAAAATGTAAAGGACAACATTTACACGCAGAACATCTCGACAAAAAGAAAATGTTTGTAGAGCCTGAGGCCAGAAAGGGGGCAAAACATATAAAGCTCAATGATGAGTTTGTGTGTGTGGATGAAGGGATATGATGAATGAGAAGTCGTCAAGCCCACCAAATGAATGTGATATGATAGACAAGCATAGACACATCACTATCCATCTGGCAACTTCAGCAACTCGCTCTCTACTTTCTGTCCAACATTTTCACAAAGCGATACAAATCACACAACACTTAGCCCACCCACTGAACGGATTCAAGCAGCTGACAAATACAAGTTAAATGTCTCAATTCCAAACAATGGTAGAAGTGTGTCAAACAATTAGCCCATCAAACTGGCTGTGATGGTTTTGATAATCATCACCACAGTCAGAAGGACAGGCCAATAGAGTGAACATTTAACGGTCTGCACCTTCACTGTGCATGTGTGCTGTAAAAGCAGCCAAGTTAAAACAGGACATTCAACCTTGAATGTTCATAGCACTGCTGACAGAATTTCTGATGGGACGGAATCAGCAAACTACATGCCCATCTCAAGACTGTGATATGACCAAAGAACACATCACTAGTTCTGAGAAGGGAACGAAGATCACTTTCATCATATAAGTTAAGGCATAAATCAAAACATAGGCAAAATGTAAAAAGGCCCCTTCTTGAAAGCGTAGCATGAGCAAATCTGAAGACTGGACTCACAAGAATCCCCATCTACTTACTGTGATACAAGTGTCAGGACATGAATCACAAGTAAATAAAAGGGGAATCATTTGAGCTTACATAAATCTTGCTTGATTTCCTTCGGTTGGAAATTGATACACCCCACAACTTTGCCCAACAACTGACTGTGATATGAGTGATAAAAACACATCACAATCTGTTCCTGGGAAAAGGTTAGAGGTGGTTATCTAAGCCAAGCAATTAAATTTTGGTCAAGAAAACAGGAAAAAAATTTTGGTCAAGAAAACAGGAAAGCAGGGAAAAAGTAATGGCAAGCCCTAACAACAATCACCACAAAACTCCATGGCAAAGCTGAGGACCTGCAGCAAACCACAGACTTCATGGCAGACATTGGAATTCTCCCATAATCATCCAGAGGAACAATGATGACGCTCTCCCTGCAAGCAGTCCCATCCAAAGTCTGTGATATGATCCAAGCAAACAAATCACATTCAATGAAAAGGTATGCTCCAACAAGGCTTATAAGATGCTCACACAGTGGGAAAAAAAATGCAGAAAAGGCATTACAATCTCGAAGTCTTATATTTTCATCATGCCCACTCAACTACTGTGATATCATGTTAACAACATCATAGCAATTCAGAAGGAACGAGAAGAATATCTTTTCAAAGGCCAGGGCAGGTGACGAGAGACTGCTGCGTTCCAAAGGAAATGTGGGGCCGGCAGTCCCATCCAATAACTGTGATATGATTGTCTACACACAGTCACAGCAATTGAACAGGGATGCAAACCTCAAAGTTCAGTAGACTCATAAAGGGCATGGCATTCACTGATTTCTGGAAACAGATGAAAATGAGAGACCAGCCCACCCATCCAATGACTGTGATATGGATAACAGCATACAACAGTCATAAAGAAGGGGAGACAGATCCCCAAAAAGTTCCAGACGTTTTGATTCAAGATCCATGAAAAAAGTTCTGAGAAAGTAGAAATGGAAGAAATGAGCACTGTCATTCCCATTCATCGACTGTGATATGAACATAAGTAGCAGATCACAAGCTGATGTACAGGAGTGAAAGTTGCCCTGTTAAAAATCCAACTCCTTGCAGAATCACAAATAGTTTCCAATACAGCAGCACAATCAAACTAAAATAACGATTATCAAAACCATAAAATCCCCCAGAGGAAAAAAATGAAAAAGAACAAGTCCAAAGCCCAACTGCAAATCAGGCGACTTGTGAAATAAGAAATCCCCATTCACTAACTGTGATATGAAACCTTCAAACACATCACAATCACTAAACAGGGGTCTCAAATTTCAGTACACTCCTGATCCATGGAGAGTGGAAATGATAAGTCAGATCTCAATCTTCTGCTTTTAACAGGGAAAGAAAACAGCTGAACACAACTGAACAACTAGTCACAAAAACATGAGTTGAGTTGTTAGATGAGATGATTTCACTTCACAATAACAAAGTAAGAGCAGTAGAGACCCTATTAAAGACCTCTCTGAAAAGAGTTATGTAAATGAATAGAGCTTACACACAGACAAATAGACAACACACCATGAATAGAACTCTTTATGTTCAGAAAACGAATGTAAATTAAGAGCTCCTTGCACATGCAGACCAATTACAAAACACACCTGTTTTAATATCCATGCCTCCATCATCTGTGTCCATGAAGGACTCTTCCTCAATTTTGACACTGCATTCTTCTCTATGACTACTTTTTTTAAGTGGGGCATCCTTCTCTGGGGATGGCGGTTCTGTTTTAATATGAGGCTGAGACCTTTCCATATAAGACAACTCCCGCCTGAGTGGCACAAAATCTTTCTTGGCTGGGGGCGTTGATTTCACCTTTACAGGGGGCGTTGCTTTGACGCTCTGTTTCAAATCTGACCGGAAGGGGTTGTGTGGTGCAGGCCTGGTGAAAAATAAAAAAGTGAAAAAAAAAGATAAATCTTTAAGTGAAGGCTAAGCAGGATTGCTGCAAATTTCTGGCTGCATACTGGATTGAGATTAGTATCTAGTTTTCTCGTGATTGGGGATTTACAGCCTGAAACATAAAAAATTTCGTATTCACAGGACATGTAAAACATTCTTTCCCACGAAAGTGGTAAACAATCCAAACGTGCTAAAAAAGTGTGTTAACAAGTCTTGAAGTGGAGATCATATCAGATCCAATAAGTTCTAAAGATCTCTACATACTTTGTTTTTTAATCAAATGAGTGATGATTTTCAAAAATGTATGGAGGTGCTGGGAGATCAGCATACTCTAGTTATTTAACTCTCTGATGTGAGGTCATTGAATACCACCTACTTTTTAATTTTTTTATTTCCAGACCCAGCCAGGAGACTTTCTTTGGCTGAAGAATCAGAAATCTTTCCCATCAAGCCTTCCAGTATATCGTCGTCTGCCAGGGTAGCCTCCCTCTGCAAGACAAGACGCAACAATAATGTGATATAGATACACTCTACTGACTAGATGGAAGCACAAAATTGAAAAAGATGGAAGCACAAAATTGAAAAAGATGGAAAACAACATTAAACCATAAACCATACTGCTATATTATATTACTGGGGATGATGCAAAGTTTTCGTATACTCATCTCCTCTTTAGAATTAAAATTTTATAGAGGAAACAGGAAGAAAATGCTTCTAAAGTCCACATACAAGAGCACATAAGGAATGTAACAGTGCAATGTAAAGGCAACTGAAAAATCCCTTTACGTTACCTCACTCTTTCTCTTTGTTGAAGTAGATGCTGCTGCTGCAAACATAGTTTTGATATCTTGCTTGGGTTTGGTGCCAGGACGAACGATATTTTTGTTTTTCTTCTTCTTGTCCTCTCTCTTTCTCTCTGGTGAAAAAGGAAAAACTGTTCAAAACATCTTTCAAAAAACTAAGCATGAATATTGTTAGCAGAAATGAACCTGCAGGCAAGGTGAAGATGGATACCAAGACCAAAAGCCACATACCATCCTCCAAGACAAACAACTATCTAACCTGCAAAGCTATTCTTAAATGGGGTAATAAAATCATTCATCACCTTTAAATTTCTCGCACTTGCTTCTGATTAAGGTAAATCAAATTCATCAGAATAAAAATAAAAAATTCAATATTTAAAGCTGCCAATGGACTCATGGCCTTTTTATCTCCTCAAATTGGAACTTACTTGGATCAGCAGATGGGGCATCAGCATCCATTTCATCATCAAAAATTTCCCTTCCATCCTCGACATATCCTTCGCCATCTATAGAAGTAGAAGGGATAAAAAATTAGCTCTAGGTGAGTGTCAAGTCTTGACTCGTGGGCAGAATAGATTGTTAATATATCCTTTTCCAATTATTTTGATATCTGTAAAAAAGCCAACTGCAGTGATTTAAAACAAGAGGAAAAGTTGGTGTGCCAGTACAATAAACATTTATTAAAAGCGTGTGAACACTGAAAAGAGCCCACAGAATATAGTATAATGCTTATTTCAAACATCTAATTTGATGATACAAAGAGATGTTGACCTATAAGCGTTACTGGATAAAAGGGCCAAATGAATTTAAGTGAGCAACCTACATACTACATGACAGATTGAAAGACAGGTCACTGGGTATTTACAAACCTTGCATGCAATTTCGTAACAGCAGTGGCCTTCCAAAACTATATGGTATAATTTTCCACCTTATATCCACATCAAATAAAACTAGTTAATTCATACATACAAACAAAAAAATATCAGCCGCCATGAACATGTTTTTGAATAACACTTACCATCATCAACAATCCAGTCATCATCCTGTCTCTGCCTGACCAATTCTGAGTACTCGCCTTCATCAACTATGTCATAAACATTCTTCTCCTCCTCAACCTGTAGACCATAACATGACATATCTTTTAAGATTTCCAAGAGAATAAAAATTTAAGATTGTAAACAGAATTAAAGTAAAGCGTCTATTGGACCACGGTCAGTTCAATATGGTGACTTCTGATTGGCTGAGAGGGTTTGTGTACATAAGGATAGTTTGTTGATACCCTCCTTGATATTTGCACAAAGTCGTTGCAATGAAATCAAGTGTTTATCCTGTTAACAAGACAGAAGACGTACATTTTTTCTAAACAAAGGTTTTCAAGTGCACTTTACTTGGGGCCAAAGAGAGACAGCCTTTTTGTTTTGGTTCTGTAGAATGTTGTCCTACTTGCAGACCTACCAACCCTAACATAGAAAAATTCTGACCTTTTAAACATAATCCTATCAAATTAGAAAATTATCAAAAAAATTGCAAATGTGATGCATTCAAAGACCCATAATGCCACATATTTAACGAAACATTTAATAAAGCAATCATAGGATAAAATGACAAGAACAGCCACACAAATCTAAGCTTTTTGCCAGCATAAGGGAGATCACAAAGAGAATTAATCTTCAGAAAATAGGAAAACTTAAGTCTACTTACCTCATACTTGTTCTTAACACCCTGCTCTTTGGCTTTTTTTAACCGTTCAAAGGCAGAAGAGCGTCCTTTTTTATCTATCTTCTGTCTTCGTGATCGATTCTGGGCAAGAGAGTAGTCTCCGGTTCCTGAAATTGTGAACAATGTAAAAAAAAACCTCAGGCTATCTAGAGAAAAAAAATATTGGAGACAAGCATTTTGGTTGTCTAATCTGAAAGAATTCCTTTCACTGTATAGCTTTGACCAAATGTCCCTACAAGAGTATTTTTTTAAAAAATAGAAAAAGGCTTTCCTATTACTCATCTTCCCTTGGTTCCCATTTACTGATAGACTGTCTAGCTAGTCCAGATAGATATATTACTGCTAGATAGATTCAATTTTTATGAACAAATAAGCTATCCAGTCTTGACAGTTAAGGTTAATATCAAAATGTTTAAAATACTGCAAAGTTGCAAAGTGATCAGAAAGGTCAATCCAAACGGTCTAGAACCCTTCATAAAGACTGGCTACAGGAGCCCAGACAACTGCCCCTGTAGAGCATGTGAAACACAAAGACCAACCAGGACAAAGGGAGTACACAATCAATAACTCAAATAAAAAGTCTAAATATCAAGCCAGTACAGGACATTATCCTCGCAAGTAAATATATCACATCTATACGAAGTGAAAATAATGCGCACAAAAACAGTCCACCATTCACCGTCAGCTTATTCGCAGTGAACATCCCGACAAGGGAAAGTTGAGTCATCAGATAAAAAGAAAGAAAACCACCGCATGGCACCTTCCCCACTCATTGACGACTAGCTATGCCACTCCTGCTAGGAACCAAGTAATCATGCACGTTCAGAACGATGTAATACACTGAGAAACTTAAAGCACAACATAGTCAAGACCTTATCAAGTTTATGTCCCTAGTTCTGCATCACCTACCATCATTTTCCTCTGGAGAACCGTCAGTTTCCTTTGTGGGCGCCATTTTCCCGCAGTTTTTCTTTGTGTTTCGCGCGAGCAGGAAGGGCTGACAACTCTTCGTATTGATGCCTTGGGGAGGGAAAGGGTGAGAGTTACCCGACACGCCAACACACAGTAAGCGAGAGTCTTTGTTGTGATTGGGGATTGTTACTATAAATAGATTTCAGTGGCGTTATGACACATTCGCAAAACTCTACTGTGATCGCTGGAAACACGTGAATACTGATTAATCAAGCATTTCCTTTTTGAGATAATTGGTGAAAGCAAAGAGTAACAACACATCTAGCTAGGCTTAAATGGTACACGCTAGCACATGACAACACTAACAACCTCTGTTGAGAAATAGAATAACAGTTCAAGAAACATGTATCCAATCTAAGGTGAAGGACTGATAGAATGCAGAAATAGCAATAATATTTCGTACATCCAACTTTCTATCAACACGACACATCAATTTAAAAAATAGAAAAATAAAGTGTTCAATAAGATAGATTAAAAAAAACAATAAGTCTAATACCGTGTTGCGTTTGGTGTCCAGATAATAGCAAAGGATAGCAAAGGCTATGATGTCCATTACTTTTAACAAAGATGACTTACCAAAAGATACCGATAATTGATGTGTTTGCACTTCCACCTGCAAAGAAGATTGGTAATCCAGTGGATAAACAACTCCCGAAAATACGAAGTTCGATGAGTGCACCAAACTGTTCAACTTCTCTTTCCTGCCGTGCGATAAGATCACAAACTAAATTTCAACTGATAAGGTCTGAGAGGGGAGCGACATTTAATAGGTGTGTTGTCCGGTGAGAGAGCAACGCCCAGCATGCGTAAGATGTAAAACTTCCCGCCAAAAGCCAGTGAGGCGGAACCAATCACAGAAGATCGTTTGGATTTTTTTTTTTTTTTGCACACGGCTGCGCATGCGGGCCAAGCGAGGGCCAGCGAGACCAGATGGGCGGAGCCTAAGCGCATCATTTGACTGGTCGGCAAAAATAGGAATGACGTATGGTCTGAGCGAGCAGGAGAGCTCAGTAATATCCAAGTGGAGCTTAAATGTACTATGAGGTTTTTTTTTATAATTTGTTTTCATCTTTTTCTTTTCAAACGGCGATCATTAGTCTCTACGTTTCAAAATATAGATTTGATCGTTAAAAAATAACGAGCAGTGCACATTTCAAACAAAGGAAAGAGATATGATTTAGAATGGTCGCACGAAGTTTTATTGATCAAATACTTGCTTTGTGCACGGATTAAGATTTACTGGGGGTGGGGAGGGTGACGTGCAGAGCAAAGATAGAAATAGAAAGATCTAAAGGTGGCCATCGCTCTGTCACCAATGAGCAGTGGTTGCTATGGTGCAGTCTGGTTCTAGGGTGGCTCTCTTGGTCTCTCGTGGTTCCAAACAAAGACACAAAGACAGCAGTGAGCGGTTCCATACACAATGAATAGGCTAACCTTGATGAAATTGCAGAAGGCGATGTTAGCGTGACATACAAATGGGAAAAAAGGGATCGAAGATTCTTTATGGGGTTCGTGGAAATATTCTCCAACAAAGAGAAATAATATTAAGGGCACCGTTCAGCTGAATATCATAAATTGATAAAACGTGTATGCCTAACGCTGTCTTTGATAAAACTTGCTCCTTTTTATTACTCCCCTTCCTTGGTGACTCTGTCTTTTCGTCATTAAAGCCGACACAGTGGTTTACATCAATACACAACCATTTTTTTCTTTTAAGAGAAAACTTGCGTGTCTTACATATTTTTCAATCATCTTAACTATCTGGGCCTACGTTCTGTTTCAATTTAATTCAAGGTTCTCTAAATGTTTTTATTTCCTTCCCGTGTCTATTACTATTATTTCTTTTTTATCATGAATTCTGTTCACTGTTGTTTCGTCTCAAGAACATTTTTATAATTTGTATTTTGTAATGTTTCCTACAATCGTCTTAGAATATATCAATAAACATAGTATTTAAAAGGCGCTTTATAAAAAGCCCTTAAATTTAGTATATAACCAAGGTGATCTTTGAAAAGGTCGCTAAGCGCTAACATTTGTTTATTGTTGTTTTGTTGTTGTTGTTGTTGTTGTTATTGTTTTTACTGCTGGTGTTGTTTTCTTGTTGTTTTGAAAAAAAAATTGTATAACCTGAAATGAGTTTTCTTACTTTAGACTCTTTAAAATCAATAACATTCATAATATCAATATAGTTATTGTCCCGTCGCGTCTTGATAACTGCAACTCCATCTATGTTCCAAGGTGAATTACTAAAAAGTTATACAAATGTTTAATCAAAACAACGCAGCTTGATTTGTAATCTGCACTGGGTAAGACTTTTTAACAGCCCTGCCGCAATGCTTATCACTCTTTTCAGTTTTCTTCCAAGATAGAAAATTATTTAAGTAAAATCTCTCATTTGTCAATTTTTTTTCTATCATTCACCATTCGGCCTCAGTCTGCTTTAATCTCTCTCTCTCTTTCTCTCTCTCTCTCTCTCTCTCTCTCTCTCTCTCTCTCTCTCTCTCTCTCTCTCTCTCTCT
>JAUEKY010132129.1:0-16532 GCA_031833965.1 Scyllaea pelagica
GGATTTTGTTATGTACATGGAATTCCAAAGCTCATATCAAACCTCACCAGTACTGTCAACATACAAAAATTCAATTGTATGTGTCACTCATAAGTAGAGGGGGAAAGCGCACAGAGTGCCAACCCACAACAAGCCTCTACAACTTAAAGATTTTTAACATTTCTTGCAGTTATGAAATGATGACAAAAGCCATCAATTTTTGTGTCCCATGTTTTGTCAATTGCTCATCTACATAAAGTTTTTTGCTACACAAAGGCTGCCAAGTATTCATACGGGGTATGATATGTCACTGATTTTATGTATGAAGAATCCCAAAATGTGAATACTTCTCAAAGTATTATCATTATTATACCTGTCCTCGGGAAATCTCGTCCCAACGTAGCTTGCTGGGGATGCTGACTGTCTCGACGGCTAGAGGAGAGGTCAATGAGTCAATAGAAGAAAAAAAAAGGGGGAGGGGTCGAATAGGGAGAGTGAATGTTATGAAAATTAATTTTTAGAATTATCTCTCTACTTTCCTTTACGTAAATGATCAAAATAACCTGAAAAATAAAATGTTTATATTGAATCTATAACAGGGTTTTATGCTCGATGTAGCTTACTAATTTGTTGGAAATAAAGGAAGAAGTGGGGATCAAGAAAATCAAGGTTTATCGTATGTGCAAGTAGAGTAATGCGTGGATTGGAGGATATATGCAATTTCTGAAAATCCAGACAATCCTTTTCACCTACAATGCTACTGGCCACAAACTATGCAAGACCCATCCCACCTTAAAACTAACAAATGAGCAATTGCCAAAACGTAGTCCGTTGTCATTGTTATTTACGAGTCATTTTTCTCCAATTAAGAAATTAAAACAGCAACAACCACAAGCAGATGATTTCCCAACATGTCAAGTTAAGATCCATTGAGTTATTTTAGTTCTAGAATAAATTTTGTGCTTGGGAACTGCTATTATAATTGTTCCTCGTACTTAACAATGACAACACGCCACAGGATTTTGTTATGTACATGGATTTCCAAAGCTCATATCAAACCTCACCGGTACTGTCAACATACAAAATTCTCTTTTATGTGTAGCTCATAAGTATAGAGAAAAAGTGTACAGAGTGCCAACCCACAACAAGCATCTACAACTTCAAGATTGAACATTTCTTGAACATAAAATGACGACAAAAGCCATCAATTTTTGTGTCCCACGTTTTGGCAATTGCTCTTCTATAAGGCCAGTCTATACCTAAAATTCCTTAAATGCTCCGTTTATATGCAACACTAATAACTCCTGTGCATCAAAAATGAACAAATCAGTGTACTAAGTCTTTCATTTGAAAAAAAAAGTAAAAGGATTTGGGAAATTCTAAGGGCATTCGGCCTTGGGGTCCGCTTTGACCCCACAGCGGAAAGTTCAGGTTTGGGCTGAAGTTCAGTTAGTTTGAATCTAAGTCCTAATTACTAATTTCATAAGGCCTTAATACCTTCTTGTCTGATTGTGTGTAAACAGATTATTGGGCCAATGGAACATTGAAGTGTCTATATTCAGAGACATTTCCGGATAGCATTTTAAAGCATTTGGAGATTTTCAACCTGATTTATTGCGCAGTCGGCCTACTGCGCACACAATTGTTCTTATTTTTTACCCATCTACACTAGATATTAAATTCATCATAAGCTAACAAGTTGAATTCTGATTTGTTATTTGGTGCAAGCAAGCATTTTGCTCAGTTTATTCAATTGTAAAATTGTGCTCAAGTAAAACACTAAAAAACAATGTACTTTTTGTGAAAATTTCACCGAAGTCAATGCCCGCCGAATAGTCTCTCCAAGCTATTTGGAGACCTCTCCAAATAGCCGCAGCCATTGAGCATTTAGGCCAATTTGCAATAGAGGGAACCCAGGAAGACAATGAAAATATGTGAAAAATGTCTTCCAACAATGAAACCAGTCAGAGTGGCGAGCTGGGTGCTCACTGCAGATAGCTTCATGCAAGACAAAGAGATATCCTTAAATTAGTGTTGGGGTCAAGCTCGCAAGCTACTCAGTACTCACAAGCTCTCTTACCAAGTCTGAGTACCAAGCAGCTCTTGCCACAACCACGCGAGTATAAATGCACCAAGCAGCAAGGCACCAAACTCAACCCCTTTGCCGAGTAGGAGAGCTCGGGCTCGGGGATTGTGCGATGCGCGTCAAAGTAGGAGGTATTATGGCATCACTTACTAAACTACTCGGTGCACCATGGTGCATTGCGCATTGAAGCACTGAGTAGCCGAGTAGCTCGGCTCGCTAACTTGCTTCCTGCTTTGATGACATCACTTTTCGCATACTCGCAACTCAAAATTGTTGGTGCATTGATGACGTCACTACTCGGTGCTGGCTTGGTACCCTTGAGCTACTCGCTGCATTGGAAGCTTTAAAATTCCGAGCTCGCCCCTACACTACCCTGAATATTCCAATCTTGATTTCTTTTATTTCTTTTTCTTTTTTTGCATGAAATTCTGAACATCCTTGCTCTGGAGAACTTTTATGTGTTCTGTGTCATTGCTAAACATTTCCGCTGTGCACTTATTTAAATCTCTTTCAGCCACACCACACAAGTACTACGAGTACAATTGTTTGTGCAAAATTGTCTAGAGGTCTATCACAGTAGAAGTCTGGTGAGAATAACCAAACCAAAAGACAATTCACCTGCTAGATAGATGCCAAAATATACACTGCTCTTTGCAGTACATTCATATTTGTCCCGCCGTCTTAATCGAATTCTTAACAAAATCTAAGGGTATAATGCACGGGGAAATGAAAATCAACTTTGTTTACATTTTATGCAGTGTGTGCCAATATGTTTACAAGTAGGAAGGTGGATTTCTAATCTCCACCCAGCTGTCTACCCAGGGATCAAACGTACTAATACACCTACTTGCAGGAGCATGTCCAGCTTTAAGATCTTCGCTTTCATTAGTTGAAGACATTTTTGGTGGGATGGCCTCTAAAGCAAGCAAAAGTTGCAAACGAGATTTTCTTCAACAAGTTATTCTTTATAAGTGTGTCAATCGATCTGTAATAATAATCTGTAAGACAACAGTAATCAGTTTCTGTATATTTATATGCAGTAATTGAGCTGTTGACTTGGGATCGTTTTCACTAAATTTCTTCTAGAATAATCCTTTAATGTTAAATTCTATTCAATGTTTTAGTTATTTTAGTTTAAATTATATTCTGAATGTTGCAAAATTTATGGGCAGAGAAAATCATGCACAAAAAAAAATTAAAATGTTTATAATTTAAAAGAAATAAATATAATAGAGTACGAGTATATTTGTCGTAGCAATACCAGGCCACATGTTTTTGCTGTCTACGTCGTCATTGTTGGAGTATTTAGGTTCAAGGTCGTTGACACCCGTTCTGGGTCAATTATCAAGCAGCACACAACGCAAAGGGCACGTACATAAAATCGCTGTGGATGCTCGTATCGCTAAAGCTGATGAAAAATATATCCGTAATGTAATGTAGCAGAGGTTTGCACAGTTTTACAACATTGATAAAGCAAATTTTCATAGCCGAAACAGCCTCGCCAACTAGCCTTTGATCGTGGATAGAGCCGTTTAACAAAGATCGTCTGCTCGCGATGCTTGCCAGCCAATGTTAATAATAATAATAATGATGATAAACATAATAATAATAATAATAATAATAATAATAATAATAATAATAATAATAATAGTAATAATAATAATGTATTTATAACGCGCCTAACGTCCACAAGAGTGCTCAGCGGCGCTTTACAGTCAAAATTACATGTTCATGCTTTCAGATGCCAACAATATACATAGCACAATAAGGAACAAGAAATACACCTCCATAATAACATGACTAAGGGACTGAAAAAAAAAGAAAAAAACGAATAAGATATTATAAATATACACATGATACAATAAGCAAGGACTCTCACCACACATGCAATTATAAATCCATATCAATACATGCATACACACATACATACATACAAAAATTACTTATACATACCCATATGCACGCATACATACGCCCAAGCATGG
This sequence comes from Scyllaea pelagica, assembly GCA_031833965.1. NCBI lineage: Eukaryota > Metazoa > Mollusca > Gastropoda > Nudibranchia > Scyllaeidae > Scyllaea > Scyllaea pelagica. The sequence goes on from JAUEKY010132129.1 coordinate 4,051, forward strand.
TATATGCATATTCACATACACGCACACACACACACTCACGCACGCACACACACACACACACACACACACACACACCCATATGCACGCATGCACACACCTAAGCATGATATATGCGTATTCACATACACGCACACACACTCACGCACACACACACGCACGCGCGCACACACACATACACAAAGATATATCCTTTAGGCCCAAGAAAGATAAATATGATATCAGTAAGATCATTGATGTTAAAACTTATTTCCAAATTACTTAAGATTACCAGCATTGATAAGGCATAAGAAAGACATGTGCAGTGTTAATAGTAAATAATAGATAATCATTAAAACTATTCAATCTGGTAGGCTCTTGAAAACAGCTCAGTCTTCAAAGACTTTCTAAAACTCTCATATGAAGTAGCGGATTTTGTTTTCAGGCTCAAATTATTCCACAGATGAGGGGCAGCGTATGAGAAGGCTTTATCACAAATAGTGGATTTATTTAAGGGTTCATTTAAACGAAGAGAATTCGTAGATCGTAAATTTCGAGAGGGTTGGTATGATTGTAAAAGTTCTTGTAAATAAACAGGGTCTAATCCATGAATACATTTAAAAGAATGGCAGAGTATCTTAAAGTCTATTCTATATTCTATTGGCAACCAATGCAGCTTGTAGAGAACAGGTGTGATGTGGTCTGTCTTCTTTATTGATGTTATGAGCCTAGCAGCGTTATTTTGTATTTTTTGTAGACGATCGATCAAATATCTTGGGCATCCAAACAGCAGCGCATTACAATAATCTAATCTACTAAGTATAAAAGAAACCACAAGCATTTTAGCAATGTCATCATCTATATAAGGTCTCAATTTTGCAATGTTTCTTAGATGGTAATTGCATGTCTGGCAAATTTTTATTATATGATTTTCCATAGTAAGCTTTTCATCAAAAAAGACACCAAGATTCCTAGCTACTGGACTACTTTGAATGGCATGGTCTCAAACGGTTATTTACTTTAAACTAAGCTTTGAACGCTGCTGATTATTACCAAAAATAATCTTTTCTGTCTTATCATCATTGAGTTTTAATTTATTCACAGACATCCATCTTTTAATATCTGATATGCAGCATTCTATGATATTTTTTGTCGAAAACTCTGACTTTGTGTTTACAGGGATATAAATTTGGGTGTCGTCAGCATATATATGAAATTGGACATCGTATTTTGTTAAGATTTGATTCAAAGGAGCTATGTACATAGTAAAAAGAAGAGGGCCTAAAATGGACCCCTGGGGCACACCACAAGTTAACTTTAGGGGAGTGGAGATGCAATCGTCAATTATAACGCATTGGGTCCTATCTAAAAGATATGCTTCTAGCCAGCTTAAAGCCAATCCAGTGACATTAAAATATTATTTCAATCTGGACAAAAGCAATTTCTGATCAATAGTATCAAAAGGTGCTCTTAAATCTAATAAGACCATCAATGCACAATTTCTATTACCTATTATATTAATAATGTTTAATAATTAATAATTATTTATGGCTGTAAATTCTCAGATCATAGTCTGAAGTCCGACTATAAAATTTTGAGAATTTTTCGTGACCGTTGGCCGAAGCGCTGTTGCTTTATCCCCCCCAAAAAAGGAAGTTTCAGTTTCTCAAACTCTGTAAACAGTCATTCCATCTTTATTTACCCTTCCAGACGACTTTCTTAGAAATGCTTGTAATGATATTTTCTTTATTCATTTCTGTTTTATTAGTTGTGAAGAGATCTAACTTAAAATTCAAAATGTCAGAAATATTTGCTGATCAAAGTTCCACTCCAGACGTCTAGTCCACCACCTTTTGAAAAGGGTGTAAAAAACATGTTAGACTAGATGTGTTGGCTGGAGGAGAAAGATGAAAACAACGATTTGACTGCAATTTCTCTGAAAAAACTTCCTAAGTTCCTGCCCTCTGTCCATGTTGTTGATTTGTAGAATGAAATTTCAACAATGCTGTCAGATATGGATATTTCTGCTGATTATTGTGAGTTAGATTTGTGGCGAGCCAAATTTTTTCCAGTTGAATAGGTATCCTACAGTAACAAAGATTATAAGTGCTCTCTGGCGTTAGTTTGTCTTTACTGGTCTAAGGGTATGATATTTCTCAAAATAAAAGTTCTCTCCTGGTCAGTACTTATGAAGCTTATTTGTTGTGTAAACATAGCCTTTGGTTTTTTAATTCTACTTCTCTAAAACTGTTTGATGGGAAAGATTATTTGACTTCCCCAGTGGATTCTTCTTTTGTTTATCACATTCAAACCTTTACATCAAGAATGAGTAAGACCAAGAAAAGGAAAGCTTTAATCCTTGAGGAATTAATGCCTCCTTTAAAAAGTAGAATTCCTTTCCCCTTTCAATAATTACCATCAACTCACGCTGGCCACCAGAAATGTGAGTAGGGACTATTTCTATATATCAAGGGTGAAAAGCAACAAGCATCTCCACATTTCACAGTTTTGAGAAAACCGAGTTTGTAGTTTTCAAGTTAGCATTAGAAATAGTTCCCATTATGGAAAGATTAAATTTCTGTTGCTTTTCGATAGACAATTCATTTAACTTTCAACTCATAAGAACAAATAACAGGTTTTTCTCTTGCTAGAGCCACAGCTGATGTTTTTTTACTGATCATTTACAAAAAAATGGAGAGATACACTTGTTGCTGGAAAAGATGAGACAAAATGTGTGTCAAAAAGAATGTAACAACTGGATGAATCCAATCCAAATCTGTTTTATGAAAACAACTTGAAAAATGAGGTTTCTGGGTTGTTTTATTGATGTTAAAGGTTAAAAACACATCTTCATCTTCACTGATCTCCTCATCGGTATCTGTGACTTGAGCATTGCTTTGCAATGAGCGGTACTTGTGCGGTGTGTGGTTCAGTAGTGGACTCTTTGGCTTGTGGTTGTTAAGTGATGAATGTGGTTTTGATGTTTCAACTTCAAAAACTGTTGGTAACGGAGCAAAGTTGAGTCCTTCCAAAAGGCTATTTACTAAGTTTCCCACTCCACTTGTATGTAAATGAGTATTTGATTATCAAGACTGTTGGCCATGTATGAAATAAAAAGCACTAGTGCCTAGCAGATGATATGTCTTGTCCCAGGCTTTCTGGGTTATGTTTGGCTACAGATTCCTTGCTATAGCACATAATTTAGTGAATGCTGTTGTTGTTGCTGACCCAGAAAACTTTGTGCTTGTGCTCTACGATTCAATACTATGTAATAAGAAGCTGGAAGTCTTCTGAAGTTGCTGCTTTGTAGTGTAGAAAGTGTTACCCAAGTTAGGGTTTCAAGGAAGTTGTTGCCAAATCTTCTTTTCATTCCAATAGAATGTGTGCTTTTTTTGTATGGGCTTAAGCTGAGTGAGCAATTGGGCGGATAGGATTCTGTCTGTTTAGGTGGGAGTTAAAATGTCCAGCATGAGGCAAATATGACATTCTGTTCTATCTATAGAAGACATTTGATGATGTAATTTGTTATTGATCTGGTCCAGCTTCTCTTCCAGTTGTTCCTGTGGCCCATTGGTTCACCCAAATTGCATGGTAATTTTTTTTACCAAAGATTTTGTTGTTCTATAGGGCACCTTTTTGTGAATTGTTGTCAGTGCAAGTCTTTTCTTTACAAATCTATCTGCTTTTTCATTTTTTGTTAAGGACTCCATTGGCTGATCATTGTATGGGGTAACCAGTCAAAATGCTGTTACTGTTAGCTGTGCTATGATGCTAATAATTCCCGATGTCTTTTCCATGACCTCTAATACAGTATATGACTCACAACATTTGCTTTTTTTCATTTTCAGTAAACGAAATAGAATGCAAGATACACTGCTGCTTTATGTACTTCATAAATTGATTAGTAAAAGGAACCACAAGACTTTGATATAGTTTGTGAATTATTAACTAGAAGTAAGGCATATCCATACCACAAAGCCATTATTAACTATGGCCTTGAAGATAAACCATGTGTATAATCATATAATCAGGGATCATTGTGGTGAATATGTGTTGTAAGCATTGCATCTTCTTGCTTCATATCTGAGGCTTTTGTTGTATTTTCGTCTTTTAGCCTGGAGGTATAAATTAGAGCATGTGTAATGGACCTGTGCTGTATGAACGCTAACCTTTTTTTTCATGAGTGGCACTCTGCAGGGACCAAAGCTGCCGGCTCAAGTGGTTGTATAGATAGTGGGTTAAATCCCAGGTTACATTATACCTTGGCTGTAAAAATCACCAATATATCAGCTGCCTCAATTGGCGTTTGGCATAATGAAAAGAGCTCTGAGACTGGCCGAGTATTTTTGAGATATTTTGCTTTAATACGCTGGAAATTCTCCAACGTAATATCCGGACTTTCATATTTTCATTTTTATCTGTTACTGACGTGAGAGCGTCGGAATGCTAGATATCTATATCAGAAATAATTTTTCTTATGCGCACCAAAATTTAAACGGAAAGGAAGTTCCAGCACCCTTTTGTCTCTAATTGTGTGAGCAACCATTCCATCTTTTTTTAGCCTTCCAGAGGAATTTCTAATAAACGCTTGTAAGGATATCTTTTTCATATTCATTTCTGTTTTATTCATTTGAATAGATCTAAATCCAAAATGCCAGAAATATTTGCTGACCGAAGTTCCGATCTAGACCTAGATGTCAATCAACCAGTTAAAAGCATGTGAAAAGTAGGTTAGACTAGAATTTTGTGGCTGGAAGATAAAGATGGAAACAACAATTTTGACTGCAATTTCTCTTGTCTTCTCTCTGCCCAGTACTTCGCATGAGGTAATGTAGAACACAAAGTGAGTGTATTAGGTTGGGGTATTTTTTCCTATATTTTTCAAGTTCCTGCCCTCTGTCCACTTTGTTGATTTTGGTAATGAAATTATGACTATGCTATGGATATTTATGCTGATTATTGTCAGATTTGTGGCGTAGATGTTAAGTGCTTGCTTGTCTGTCATTACAGGTCTAAGGGTTGAGCAGTCATTTAGTGTGATCAATATCATTTCTGAAAATAGAAGTATCTCCTGGTCAGTTCTTTGTGAAGCTTATATGTTGTGTAAATATTACCTCTTGTCTTTTAATTCTACTTCTCTAAAAATATTCTATGGGAAAGATTGTGTGACTTCCCCAGTGGATTCTTCTTTTCTTTATCACATTCAAACTTATGCATCAAGAATGAGTAAAACCAAGAAAAGGGAAGGTCAAACCCGTGAGGAGGAATTAATACCTCCTTTAAAAATCTAGGATTCCTTTCCCCTATCACTATTTTCTACCATCAGCTCAGGCTGGCCACCAGAAATGTTAGTAGCTACAATTTGTATATGTTTTTATGCATTAATCATTTGCAGCATAGAGCTTAGTTATTTTCAAATGAAATTAAACAAGGTTTGACTAGTTTACCTCTAGCAATATGATATTATATCAAAGGAATCTCCATTTTTTCTCCACAATGATAAAATTGAATTTGGTAGACAACCTACATCATTCTGGAATAAAATATTTTAAAAAATGTAGATATATGAATTTTTTTTACAACTCCGGAGATCCTGTGATACAGATTTTTTTTTCTATCAGAGAATACTAGTCAAGACTTGAACTGTTTAGTCTACAAGTCTTAGGGACAATTATCTCAAGAATCCTGTTTGATTTTATACAGAACAAAAAGAGAAACTTGATTTTTATGGGGAAATAGATTGATGCATTAGGGAATCAATTTGAATCTGAATCCTTAAGATTCATGCTTAGCACAACCTTGTCTGTTCTGCACACTTCATACTTTCCCACAATGATTTCGCGATGGCTCTGGGTCTTGGCAGTATGGTGACCAGTCAGTTTACTCCCATTTTGATGCTCTGGCACAAACAAAATCATTTTATCTATAGTTCATGTCAAAAATGCAATTAAATGTTCACCTCAGTTTGTGAATTGTAGAACCTTGGGTGGTTTGGTTACAGCCGGAGGTAGAACTCATTCGTTTAGTGAAAGATATGCGAGTATGAATTGACAATGCCTTGACTCTTCCCAAGTAGTAAAGAGCTCTAAAAACTCAATTACCTGGTTAGTTTTAGATGTCCTTCTTTATTTCTGATTAGAATAATTAATGTATTCAAGTATGTTTCAGTTCAAAAGGGCATGAGTACATTTGTAGATGTTACTGAGGCCAAAAAGTGACCATTTCAAGCAATTTTGTTGCTGAAATTGACGGAGTGCATCGTTTTAAAACTAATTTAATCTCATTTACAGGTAAATAAGGGCTTGAAAATGGTTTATTCATTTTCAGTAGACATTGAATTATGGTTTTAAGCAAAACATTTTTTTCCATAAATTATAAAAAATCTGGTCACATAACGTAGCGGACACCCTTAACTCACTTGGTATAATTTTTTTCCAAAACAAAATCCATCTTAATTCTTTCCTTGGGTGATGCTGTACCCCTAATACATTGCAATAGGATCCTCCATCTTTAAAGAAGTTGACTTTCAGCAAATTGAAGCTTTTGCCCTCTTTGCCACGTTTTTAAAAAAAAAGGTACTCAAAGCTATGATTCCGAGGAAGGCTTTTTAAGGGGATTTGCTATTCGGCCTTGCTCTGTTGAACATCCGATACACAATAAACCAATAAATGTTGTGGAGTATAATTCAACTTTAGTGTGGTCATGTTTTAATTAATCTTGGTTATGAAGAGAATATCATGTCATGGTTAGCTTGTAATAGATAAATGCACACACCTTTTAATTGCGGTTTTGTCCACCCCATGTGTCTAAACACATTGATACTTCCCTTACGACATGAAATGATAAACTGGTCCATTTCATTAGACGGGTCTCATTGTTGCCTCTTTTCCCACACCAGCTCTTTGGCGCAAATGGCTGAGCGTCTGCCTTGTAACCGGTAGATGGAGGGCTTGACACCACACTACGACATACCTTTGTAGTTAAAATCGGTTTTTAGCAGCTGCTTGCCTGGCCTTCAGCAAAATAGGAATAGTGCTAAGACTGGTTGGCCTGGTATCAGTATAATGTGACTGGGTGAGAGTGAGATACTTGGGTGAGTTCTCCGTTTATCTCTATGTGGCAGCAGAGTAACATGTCCAGAGTGTTCCGCCTGTGATATGACCTTTCCAGTGTTGAAGCAGACGTAAAACCATAAGACATTTTATTACCCCGTTTGCACCTGCTCCTGTCCAGCATACGGAGGAACTGGTAAAAGGATCTTTCCCTCCCCATCTAGAGAGATTATAAAACATAGTGTACTGCTGTAGTACACCATAGAAGCTTTTCTTTGAGGAATGTGGTGGGAGCTTTGTATATCAAAAATGCTGGTTGTAAAAACTTGATTAAAGCAGGCCCTTTTTCTACCATAAGCATTTTCCTCTTTTGATCGCTTGTGCCATTTGAGTTTATCTTGATATTCATTTCCAACCTTTTCCTTGTCCTTTCCAATCAGCAAAACTTGGGATATTGTCAGCCCTAAGAGTAATGAGTGAATGAATAAATGAATAAACAATTAATTAGATAGATAAATTATTTAAAAAAAACAAGGGAAAAAGAGGTTGGGGGTGGGGTGGGGGGAGCGCAAAAGCAGTAAAAGGATTTCGCTTAGTTATTATACTATAATGGCAAAACAAACAGATCGAAAATTTTGTTGGCACACTTTTTTTCCTTCCTAGCTGAAACACCTTGGCATGAAATGACATTTAGCATACATTTACATTTAAGTCTTACCAAATTAAACTAATTGTTACATCACTCAATGGAACAAATATATAACTCCACTAATTCCCACTCAGCTTAATAGAATAGCAATGTATGGTTCTCTTTAGTGAGAGTTGCATTTTTTTAGCATTAATGAATACACTGAAAGCAATTCAAAGGAGTTTGTTCACTTACTTTGCTTAATATATCTTATTTCTGGTTTTTTCTTCTTCTGTGAAATGGTGCGTCACACTGCTATAAGAGTCAGCCATCTTGAGTAATTATTTTGCCCGCAACTTGTTGCAGAAAACTGTTTTTAACTGTTAGGAGATATACACTTGTGGTCATTGAGTTTTAAGAAATCTTGACCCTTAATGTGAAAAGGTCAATTCTAGCAAATCGAGGAGATATACATTTGTTGCTTTCAACCCTCCATATTATGTATTAATTATTTGTGGCATAAATCATAGTTTTTTTCAAATCAAATTAAACAAAGTTTGCTCATTCTTATTGTGTCATCTTTATCGTGTGATTATTGATGATCTGAGTGTGCTTTTTGCCCATATTTTTATGGTTGAAAGTTTCAGACAATTTTCTAAAACCAATTTACTGGCTTCGTTGGCGCACTTGGTTGAGCGTCTGCCTTGTAACGGGGAGATGGTGGGTTAGATTCCCACACTGCGACATACCTAAGTCGTAAAAATGTTTTTTTTTAAGCAGCTGCCCACCTGGCGTACGGCATTATGTGCTAAGGCTAGTTGGCCTGGTGTCAGTGTAATGTGACTGGGTGGGATATTTGTGTGAGTTCTCCGTTTATCTCTGTGTGGCAGCATGTTAACATGTCTAGTATGCTCCGCCAGCAATGTGACCTAAATTGTGTAGAAGCAGGTGTTAAACCTTAACATTTTCTAAACGTTTTAAACCCGATTTACAGCCCCGTTTATTGCTAATGAGGGTAGACAGCATCAATTGAGTATGATCTATTTTTTCTATTAAAGAATAACCATTGAAAACCTTTTTATTGCCTTTGAGGAAGACAGAATCAATTGAGCATAATCTATATTCTATATCAGAGATCAACCTCTAATGTGGTTAAATCAAAAGGTCATTTTGTTTTTGTTTTTCATGATAAAAGTATCTTTTTCATGTCTTACAATCAAGATGATGTTTATTAAAGCATGTACAAACAACTATAGCCTAATTCGCATTTTGTCTTGATTGTTTTCCAGAGTTTGTCAGATGGGGGACAGAGTGTTTTCACACAGTTTTGTGAATGTCAATGGCACTTGGCACTGTAACAAAAATAAAGATGGGCCCATCTTTAAATCATTTTGTCAATCAAATGGGTCTTGCAGTGATTTCTTCAAGATGAATGATCCAAAAGTGATACCAGCAATTCCAGGATTACAACTAAGGCTCCTGAAAGGTTTGATCAAACTCTGTACCTTAGCTTTTAATTAGTCAGCCTCAATATTCAAGATAATCATTCATATTGCCACTATAGTCTATGTAAAGGGTTGGGTCTAAAGACTTGAATCCATTCTAAATAAGAAACATTACTGCATGGGGCTTAGTGTGACTAGATGCATCTGTTACCTTATGCATTATCAGCAGCCACTTTAGTTTTGAGTATATAGCTGAGTGATCAATGCCAAGAATTGCCGAAGCAATAGGATTTCTGTCAGCTCTTTATTACTATTAGCATTATTATTATTCTAAGGCAGGAGTGGTAACATCTTTTGGGTCTCTTTTTGCAGCATTTGGTAAATACTCTTTCATATAAAGTGATAAAGTTGTAAAGATTAATGCAACTTTTCTGTCCATGCAGATTTAAACTGAATGGCAATTCGATTTTCTGAGTTTTGTGTTTTATTATAGTAGGTGACAAAAAACAGCTCAAATTCTTTGTGGAGGGAAAAAATAGGCAGCAGTCATATGTCTGTAACAGAGTGGTCATGGTAAATTGTGTTTTAAATTGATTTGTGAATAGATTTTTCTTTTCATTGTTTTAGCACATGACTACAATGGCAGGTATGAAATCTTTCATTTGTCATCTCACATTTTTCATCTCTTCAGATAATCTTTATAGTAAGTACACTAAGTCAGGGAAAATACCTAACACAGACATCGATGCAGACAGGCAACGGGATATCATTTCAGACATCACCTCTAGTTTTGTTATTCTCATGGCTATTTATTTTCCTTCTATCACCGGTAAGTAAAAATACCTTATTTTGCTTGATATTTTGAAATTTTTTAATTTTTTTTTTTATATAAATGTTTTCTTTCTTATTATGTCTTTATTTTTGTTGAAAAGGCTTTCTAATTTCTGTAGACTTTTCCAATTTCTTTACACTTTTCCATTCTTCATGATGTCTGTGCCCTCTGGTGATTTCAGTTTTAGATTTGCTTGTTCACAGATTTCACTCTTTGAATGTTTTTGATATGGAATATAACTATTTGCTTCTTTTTCTGAGTCAAAGATCAGATCAGCATCATCTGCTAAGATCTGTTCGTGAATGTTTTCTCTCTGGCAGAGTAGTTTAAAGATATTGAAATGCTGGCCCAAGATAAATGATGTTTAGGACTGAATGAGTAATCAGAGAAACATTAATGGGCTATACTGGCAGGAAAATTAAGCAACAAGACCTTTATGGTCACTGCAGAGTAAGACCCATCATCAGCAGAGTAAAAGAACAGAGGTTGTGTTTAGCCATATGATAAGAAGAGATGATGTACAGTAAGCCACTACTCATACTAGGTACCACAAGTAAAGCTTTGTTTAAGCCACATTAGCAAATAGAAAAGAGATATACAATCTCTACACTCTTTAAATGATGAAAATGTGATGATGATTAAATATGTTTTACAAGTTTTACTGAAATTTTAGACTTAGAAAAATAGCGCCGATTTTTAAAGTACAAATGTTTCCATTTTTGAGGCAGAATTCCAATATATCTAAAACAGTTTATGAATATGTTTCAACATAAACCGATTCCTGCAAACCAAATATTACATACAAGAAATTTCATTCCCATTGATTAAAAAACAAATTTGCTGCAACCAAATCCAAACGACAAAAAAAAAAAAGAAAAAAAAAAAAAAAAAAAAAAAAATCAAGGGTCTTAGTAATTTTTTCAAGGACATCAGCACAGTGTTGCAAAAGTTCGATGTTCACAAAGCTCCTAAAATTCTAAATGTAGTACATGTACTTCAATTATATTAACAAGACTTATTCAAAGTATTCTGAATTTTTACTCTAGTTTCTTTCAAGAGTATGATGTGACAAATAATTACCTTGATCTGGTTTTGATATTAGCTATCTGCCCAATTTTGCAAAGTGGTAAAAAAACTGAGAAAAATCGTGTAATCGCATGTTATTTTTCATTATTGCTTAGAATGCAATGAAATTTTTTACAGCCATGTATTTTTATGATCTGCTCATAAATCAAATGTCTATTTTGAAAATGAATACACATAATAAATTGTAAATACGCAATTTCACGGGTAAAGTATATGAAAACACGCAGCAAAAGCTGTAATTGTATTTTCCTCAACAATGTTACAAGAGACGCAGTCATATGAAAATTAGAGCGTGAATAGAGCTTGATCTTTTAATTTCAAATTTTATGCTGATTTTTATTGTTAAGACATAATTTGAAAATTTTAAATGCAATTTGATGGAAAAAAGATGTGAGTAACCAAACAAAAAGGAACTCTCAAAATCTTTTCAAAGTTGACAAATGAATTATGAAATTTAGCTTAATGATTATACAAGTTACAGACAGTCATTTATCTGTGTCTATTCTTTTTATCAGCAAACTTTATATATCTGATCCGATGAACTACATGGTAAATTTGTAATTTAAAAAGAAAAGATGTCTAGATTGATAATTGATAAAATGTATTCAAAATTCATGGTTCAAAAATTGATTACACAAAATATGTCCTGAAGTCAAACTTTGATTTGGAAATACCTAATTACATGAAGCAGTGCTGTACTAAGAAGGAACGAATAAAAAAAGAGTGAAGTAAAGGCCGACAAATAAGTCTGTTAAAATTAGAAAATCGAAGGACAATTAGACCGAAAGTCTAAAAGATGACTATTCCACAAGACAAATTTGTCTCTCTCCCTCCTCCCCGCATCCCCTGTCTCTCTCCATAGCTCCCATCTTCTTTGTCTTTATAACCCCTCCTCTGCTAGCATAGCTAGCTATAATAGGGTTCAATGAATTATCATTGGAATTGCTAAGTCGAAAGCAACTAATCTGTATCTAACTCAAACAATAAGTTGACAACAAGCCGGAAGTAGTCCACAGCAAACTTGCCAGATCAAGGCATCAAAATATCTAATAACACTAATTCATATTTTTTCATCAAAGTACAAACATTTTGCACTATACTGTAAGTGTTCATGCATTAACCCTTTGCCCAGCTAAAGGGACATAATTCCGTAAAGATTGACACAACACATTTTGAGAAATTCATAGAATATTTGATTGTCAGCCAAAATAGGAAAATTATGCATTCTAATATGCATAAATGATTTAAGAATCAGAATTTTGCTGACCTCCAACAGGCATATGATCGTGTGTCGAGAAAAGGCCTGGTTCTTAAAATGCAGAGAATAGGTATGAAAGGAAACCTCCTCAAATGGATATGCAACTTTCTAATAGAGAGAACCATCCCAACAAAAATGGAAAATGCATTGTCATCCAAGCTTACGCTAGAGGATGGAATACCTCAAGGCTCAGCTCTTAGTTGTA
>JAUEKY010132240.1:0-10155 GCA_031833965.1 Scyllaea pelagica
TTCAATTTTGCCCGGACAGCAGCCTTGCGGCCTACTCTTTTCGATTTCCAACTGCCAAGGGTTCTTTAACGTGCGCAGCAAGCACACGGGACCTCGGAGTTTATCATCCGTCTCCGATAGGACTAGGCTCTAGAACCCGCGTCGCTTCGTTTCAGTGCCCAGAGCCACAACCACTGAGCCACCGTAGCCCCCTTTATTGAATGTCATTTTGGAAAATTGTAGAATGCTGACCAGTCTGTTTTTTAGTGAATGTCATTTTGAAAAGTTGAAAAAATCGCTAGGCTATCAAGAAAAGACTCAGATGAGGCATTTCCTAACGTATGCACAATGCGAATACACAACATATTTTTCTCGATTTTTTTGAAACCATAATGAGAGGTGAAGTTAACAGATTTTCAAAGAATCTTTTCAATAACTTAAATTTTGATCTGCTGTCTTAGAAATAGTCTGTAGTACTGAATCAGTTAAACTGAAATTGAAAAAGTTGTTTTGTTTGTTCATTTCGGTGTTTTTTGTTGTTGTTGGGTAACGGGGATGGTTGCTGTATGCTCACATATTGTATGACACTTTCATGATGTCTTTTTCTCATTTAATATCTGATCATACTATTGTTTTCAACTTATAATTCTCTGAAATTGATAACTTTTTCCGTGTCAACACAAAATGATTTGGAAACTTTTTAAGTTTCAAGCATAAAGTCTTTCTATATAACAACAAATTTATTTTATCTTTTTTACAGTTCCTCGCTACTGTGAAAAATGTAAATGTGTCAAACCAGATAGATCTCACCATTGCTCTGTTTGTGCACTGTAAGTATTAATGAGGCATGCTGTTGCATGGTTGAAATATAAATGTTAACTCATTTATTAAGGGATGAAAATGATGAAATGCCTGCTATGTCATGGTTTCAGTCTTAGGATCATATATAATGTTTCGTTAATTTCTTCAAGCCGTTTCTATTTACTTTGAGTTTATTTTAACCCTTTACATTTCTTGCTTTTTTTTCATATTTTTTCTTGCATTACTTGCTCCTTTTTTGTTCTCGTTCATTTTGTAGTGGCTCATATATGATACAGCAAGTTATAAGATTTATGATGGATAAGTACTTTTCAAACAATTATACAAATCTTTCTTCCATCATCTACCAGATGTGTGCTTAAGATGGACCACCACTGTCCGTGGTAAGTAAGAGCTGGATTCACTGCGAGCTCCAGCCTCCCAGATTGTCCCTCTGTTTCTGATCTACTTACTACTTGTGTTACAATGGCCATGCTAATTATAACAACAACAAGCAAGCACTGTAATGAGAGAGCAATAAATGCCTCCATGAACAGTTGCCATTGCTTTGTTTAACTCTTTTTTTTGTGAAACACTCTCACTATTAGTTTTAATAGTAGCTGCAGTATTAAGATTTTTTATCACAATCCTACACCCAACCCCTTTCCTCATAAACATACACTTACTTACCCCCCCCCCCCAACTTCCCCCTTATATTAACACTTAAACTGAGTTTTAGGAATAAGATGATTGATGATTTGAGAGGAGCTAGAGATGGACGGATGAGGTAGGAGAAGGAGATGATAGTAGGAGCAAGTTTTTTTTTCTCACTTCTTTATAGTTCATTGAAGCATTGATGGCTCTCTCGTTTAAGTGTTTGCTTGATGACTGATAGAGCTCAGGAAGTTGGACAATCTGTTTAAATATTCATTTCGTCATTATAGGTGCCATAATGCTTTGTAAATTTATTGCTACTTTCTAAATTGTAAGTCATTCTAACACCCAATAAGCATGGTATCAAGTTTTTATCAATCTTTCAAAAAGGTTTTTTTTGGGCATGCATGGGCATGGTTTTAGTAGGATACTGATGAATTATGTATTGTGTCATTTTAGAATTGTCAGAAAGTCCATCAGCCCTTGGGGTTTTTTAGGGCGTACTACTCTTGCAACATTATAAGATTTATTGTTGTTTTTATGATATGCCAAAGCCATTAACGTTTACTCTTTTTTTTCTTCAACAGGGTCAACAACTGTGTTGGATTTCACAACTACAAATTCTTCATTCTTTTTCTAGGATATGCATTGCTTTATTGTTTTTACGTTGCTTTAACAAGTCTCAAGTACTTTATAGACTTTTGGTCGGTAAGTGTTGAAATGGATAATTTGTGCAGTTTCAGTTTCATAAGTTCTTCCTTTCCTCCTTCCCTTCCACATCTTTGTCTTATACATTCTTCCTTTGTAGCCTGTAAACTTCATACCCTATACTGATTAACAAATTTTTCCTGATCCATTTTCACGCTATAATGATTTACAAAATGAGATTATCAGCTAAAAAAGATAGGTGAACTAATTTGATTCATAATTGCTTTCTTTTCCATTTTTCAGAATGGAGGTGGTTCTGGCGTAGGCAGGTTTCACATCTTGTTCTTGTTCTTTGTAAGCATCATGTTTGGAATCAGTGTCACATCATTATTCTTGTATCATATCTGGCTCTCACTCCACAACAGATCCAATTTAGGTGAGTCCTTTTTTTTTTTTTTTTGTTATTCAATTTTTTTTTAGTTAGAATATACTTTTACACATTAATTGGATATATTCAAAGAAATTTAATAGACATACCAGTATCAGTTGCATTTGTCACTCTGTCATCAATAATGCTTTACAACTCAAGCTACAGATACATCAATAGTATGTTGCCATTCCCTTCTTGGACATATAACTAAAGCATTGTCATTCAAGCCATAGAGTCTTCAGTAAGGCCCTGACACTCAGGCAAAGGAGAATTCAGTAACACTTTGCTGTTTGGGACAAATTTGTTCAGGGATTCCAAACACCTTTTATACATTTTCCTGGGGATTTTTTATTTTCAGTAAGAATTTTTCTCAGCTTTTTTTATATATATGTTCGTTTTTCAAGTATCTGTTTCTAATGTTCATTTTTAAGTGAGGTGGAAGATCTCATCATTTTCAGGGTTGCTTTTTATTATTTAAAAGAAGATTCTTTAGCATCCCAATTGTCTGAATTGGCTTTCCATTAAGACGAATGGATATTTGAAGGCAGTTTGTATGAGGTGAACTTAACTCGAAGGGAGTGAAATCAGGTGACAATCTACAAGTCGTGTTGTAAACTGAACTTTCTATGTTATCCTTAAAATTTTGAAAAAGAAGGATTTATACATGATGAGATATATTCATCTTTGCGAAAATGGAGAAACATATATTGAAGGGACTTGAGTAGTTTTGCTGTAGGTAGAAAAATTCACACGGGCTGCTTCACTTGAAGACTACTGGTTCAAGGTTTGCAAGGTGTGTAAATGGTCTTTCTCTCTTCCTTTAATAATGATCTTGTACCTTGTGGTATTGGACCACAGTGTGAATTGTCAATCTATCAAATGTCTTAGGGGCTGGGAGGGTAATCTTTATTGAACCAGCAACATAGGTACTAAGTGTCACATGATCATCATGGCTTCATGCCACCTCCGGGTTTCAATTCACACCCTGTCAATAGATTACATAGATATTGAAGACACTATTTAATGTGAAAATATTGTGTTTGTAAACATGCTTTATTTTGCCATCAGTACTTTTTCTTCACATTTTTTCCTATTTTTTTCTTCCCAGAGGCTTTCAGAGCTCCTATTTTTCAAACAGGGCCGGACAAAGATGGGTTTAGTTTAGGAGCAGCCGCCAACATGGCAGAGGTCTTTGGCGATATAAAAAAATATTGGTTTCTTCCCATTTTCACAAGGTATAAATGCCTCTTTTGCTTTCTCACTTTCCCAGACCTTTTGTGCTTAATATTTTTTATTTGAAATTTCCTCCGCTTAAAAGTTGGTTGGGTTTGTTTTTTTTGTTTTTTGGGGGTTTTTTTGTTTTCAAGATTCAGACAAATATTTGCAGGAGAAATTTTATGGAGCATTTTTTTTTTCTTTTATTTGAGAGTGAGAGAGCAAGAGAGATTAACTTTTTTTTTTGGGTATGACCGGATTCATCAAACAAAACTTTCATTCAAACAATGAATTGCTTTTCCGTTGCAAATCTGTGCTGACTAAAACTTTACCCTGGCATTTTTCAGCGAGCTTGCTTTCATTTCCTAGGCAATCGAAGCTGAAAAAAGCTTTGAAATCAACCTCTATTAGAAGGGATTTTAACATGAAAACATTCTTGAAAAGTACATACAGCAGTTTTGTATAGACGTAGACAAGTCTGGCTACAACTTTACATCAAGTAATTTTCTGCTTTTATATTGCATGCAAATGCCAGCACTAAAGGGCCAATATTTCTTGTAAAGAATTACCCACCCTCTTTTTGTGCTATTATTTATTGAGGTGAAAATCACTGTTTCCTTGCGGCACATAGTGTTGGCAGCCAGTTGTCTCGCAGTTTCAACCTAAAGAATAGTAAATAGTTAATATGAATAAGACCCATGTCATGAAAAAATTGACAATCAAAGAAAAGTACAAGTCTTTTGAATGTTTAGGTAATATCCAAATTACCAGACACAAGTTTCTTTTAATTCTTGTAAATGTCAATTTCACTGGTCTTAGTTTTGACAACAGGCTTTGGGAAAATATTCAGTCTTTTCTTTCTATATTAAAGAGTTCCTCATGCAGCAAGAAAAGGGGATTTTTTTGGTATCTATCTCACTTTGATGATCAGATTAAAATCAAACTGTAGGTTAGCATCTGCCTCTCAGATTTGTGCATAAAGATCTTGTTTTGAAGGGGTTTTTTTTTTGTTGTTTGTATTGTTTTACATCCCTGTACCTGAATTGACCAATATCTAGATAATTCTACAGTGCTCTCCTCTGAAATTAGTATTATCCCACCCCTGCAGCGCAAATGCTTATAGATTCACCTTTTCTTCTATCTTGGTTGCCAGTCGAGGGGACGGTGTCTCTTATGCATCCCGTTTGCAGCCCACCCTCAACTATAACACAATGGGAAGCACACCAAGGTTAGCCTAGTTCTTGTACCTTTGGGCTTGTCTCTATCTTTTGTAAGCTCCCTGTCATTGAATTGCTTAAATTGTTTCTTTCTTTGAGATGGCTTCTTTGTAATCAGTGCTTTCCATATTCTACCGCATTCTGCCCTTAACCAATCCATTCCCTTTTTTTTTCATTTTTTCACTGCAGTTGTTTGATTTTGATCATTGAATCTATATCAGAAGCATGCTGACACTGAAGTCTCATATATATGAGAGCCTTTGTTTTGGATTTTTTTTTCAGTTTTATGAAAAACGTTTCTTGAATTTTTTGTTTTTAAAACATATTTTTCTGTAGCGTGTGTGAATGAATTGATAGCATAAATGCAATTGATCAACAAGGTAGCATAGTGATATTTCTCCATCTAGATGATACAACTGTCATATTTTGTGATGGTAATTTGAAATTATACCTTCACTCAGTTTAGTCGATGAGTGTGCAGAGAAACTTTTTTTAAAGTCATGATCTGGGTTTATTTTCTTATTTTTGCATCATAATTTTTCTTTAACTTGTTTTTTTAAACAAAGGGATTCATTTTGTTGTTAAGGAGCTTTTTTGGTATATGTTTTGATTTGTCTAATGGCATGTCTTTGTTTCTGGCTACATTTATTGTTATAGTTCTCACCCATTTCCATCCATATGCTTTATCCATTATTATTTGTTATGATGAGTTGTAGTTCTATGAAAGACTCATCAAAGTCTTTAAGATACAGAGGCACTTTAAAAGCATCTATTGCCTTTGTTTCCTTTCTGCCATAAAGTTTTTGCTTTACAAAGCAGGAAAATACTTATATTTCCATAAATTAGCTATGGCCTGAAGCTTTTTGTTTGTTGGTGTTTTTAGGGGGGGGGGGGGGGGCAGGAATCAGAATTATTTTTTTCCTAATTTGCACACTTTTAAAATAATATTAATTATATATTTATATAATTTTTCATTGATAAAAGTTGAAAGGACCAGAGAGTGCATTGTTTTTTCTCTATTTGCTCTTGAAACTGCTATAGCTTTTCCTTGATGAAAAGGAACATCTGGCTAAAGAGCAGAAGTCAATAATGAGAATGAGGGGTTTAACTATATAAATCTTGTAACTTTTATTGATTTGCCAATTCATCTTGCCACTTCTTTTGATTTTGTTTTCTAGCTTGGGTGATGGTGTGACGTACCCAACTAGAACAGAGGACCTAGACTCAGATGGCCTGTTGGGGCAACGGCAGAGATGGATGGAAGAAGGCGAGAGTGGTGAGTAGGCATTGCTTTCAAAATACTGACAGACAATGACCCTTTGAGGCTTTATCCAAAGATAGATATTGCTACCATGGCTGAGAGTGAAAATTCATGAAATATAATGTTCCAATTTACCTCACAGATTTGAGAAGTTTTTCTTAGTGGTCTGTGAATGTAGTGTTTAACTAACATTAGACGGTGTCTTATTTTGTTCACAGGATTGGGAAACTATTTCTTTAGATATAATAATGACAAAGAGCACCTCCATAGCGCTTACCCCTTATGCATGGGCTATAAGGGCTTTACAAATTCAATGTTTAAAACATATATAGTTATAAAACCTACATGAATACATGAAGAGAGACATCGAATGGCATTTGTGTGGTGTACAAGTTAAGAATAAAGGTATTGCTTTATACATGTATCTTAGAATTTTGTGTATCTTTTTGTAAAAATAAGTATAATAAAATAGGGATTATAAGCAGATAAGTTATTACCTAAGATATGTCAGTTAGTTTAGAAAAAGAAGCTGATACCAAATGATCAGAGGAAAAATACAATAATCCCAATACATATGAGTGTTCCAACTACCTGTTGTGAAATAAGGTTTGTCAATAGTGCAAAAACATGAACAATTTTCTCAGAAAACTTAAAAACTAGTCATTCAAGGTTTGCAAAAGTTGCATACAGATTGCAGAACCCAGTGGAAATGGAGCTAGTTAGGTCTTAACCCTTACATTCTGCTCAATCAATGCAGGTGCTTGTGAAACACAGCAGGTCTTCCATTGGATTGGATTGTATAAAGTGCTGTGGCATTGGGTTCCAGTTAGAATGCTTGTAGAATACCTCTCCATGCTAACTGATATGTCCACAGCTGCCGTAACCCTTGGTCACCGTGATAGGAGCCTCCTAGTCTTTTGTAAAATAATGCCTAGCTGGTTAGGAGTTGGAGACCAACTTAACTTTTATCCTTTGTTTGCTCTAGCAGTGCCAAAATTGTCTCAGATTTGCATTTTTGGCTTTAGTGTTAGTTTTTGTATTCTGTCCAGATTCAGGGAGCTTTTAGAATTAATTTCGTTGTATTCTTTCCAGATTCAGGGAGCTTTTAGAATTAATTTCGTTCTTATCCTGGCTGTTATAGATTGCTTTATTCTGTTGATATTGAGGGTTTGTATCTGTTTATATTGGAAGTCTGTTTTGGGGGAGATAAGGGGGATGGGGGGTGTTTGGGGTTAGTCTTTTAAGGGGGGGGGGGGTATTTTGGTTTGGGTTGTTTTTTTTTTGTTTATTTGTTTAAATGGTTGGAGCTGTTTGCTGTGTTTTGTTTTATATAATGAGTCAAGTGCTTTCTTAAATTCTTCTCTTTTCATCTATTCAACCCATCAGATAACTCTTTTGCAAACAGAGGAGTAGATCTTGCTTAGATTTTCTGCGCAGCTGAAAGGGAACAATCGCCAGACATGAGCTGCATTCTTTAACCTCATTTGATTTTTTATAACCATTTTTGTATTAACATATTTTAACATTTATGTTTTTTTTGT
Organism: Scyllaea pelagica; assembly: GCA_031833965.1. Classification (NCBI taxonomy): domain Eukaryota; kingdom Metazoa; phylum Mollusca; class Gastropoda; order Nudibranchia; family Scyllaeidae; genus Scyllaea; species Scyllaea pelagica. Next base: position 7,744 of record JAUEKY010132240.1, read on the forward strand.
CACATGAATGCATGGTTTCTATCACAACCAATTACCAGCGATGCCACATTAGCTTGAGATGTGAATCAAATGAGAGGGATGGAAGATTGTAGTATTTATTTGGCATCTGCCACATCCATAAGTAAATTAAAAGCTTAGGTGGCATCGCTGAGAAATAAATATTTGGAGGACATCATGATGTACTTCATGTGGAATGCGAGCGTGTGAGAGGAAGTTTTCTTGAATTTACAAATGATGGAGTGGCTGATTGCATTGAGTCGGATCCTCAATTGTCACATCAAATAAAACCATATTTTGTGAGAAGGACCTGCTTAGGAGACTGACTCTGTGTGTGGCTGAAGTGTGGAAGAGTTTTTTCTTTTTCAACTTGGTATTACTGTAATTGTTTTTTACTTATGTAATTGAACGTGACATCGTTTTTTCCTTACTGATTTTCCCATTCACTTGTCTTTCTAACATTGATTGAAACGAGTCAAGATGGTATACTTGTAAATTGAATAACTAAAGGAAGCAAAGGGATTGGACCAACACTGTGGCTCAGTCAGTAGAGCATCATACCCCCCCCCCCCCCTTCCCAGGATAGAATAAAAGCAATAAAGCAGCTGTTTCACCAAGCGTTAACATTTTGAGACTAGTGTTAAGACTGGTTGACCCAGTGTAAGTATAATGTGCCTGAAAGAGATATTTGAGTGAGCCCACCGATTATCTCTGTGTGGCAGCATGTTAACTTGTCTAGTGTGCTCCACCTATGATGTGGCTTATTTCAATTGAAGTGTAATAATAGGTGCTAAATGATATACTTAGAATGTTAAAGAATTGGTAAAACCTTTACTTCTTTTCCAACCCCTTCCCTCAATTTATCTGTATTTCTTCTTTCTCATGCTGATGAAAATGTCACTCCCAGTGACAACGGAAAGAAATAGAGTGCAAAGCATAGTCTTAAATGATGAGATTATTTTTTTAAGGATAAATGTCCAAATGAAAAAGAAATCCATGTAGTGTACTATTAATGTCTCATTCTTTTGTTTCTTTTACTTAGGAATCAGGAAAATCTTTTTTTTTTCCTGAATGATCGAATGTTAGATTTATGAGGATTTGAAATTATACAAAATTTGCCATTATGAAAAGACCCTTTTTTTTAGAATGTAATCTGACCAAAAGTATGATAATGACACATGATATTTCTGCTTACATCACACAAAAAAACCCATTAATATTTGAATTTTTTTACTTTTTTTATAGTCAGTTAATCAAACACACTGTACTTTGAATTTTAAATAAAAGGATTAGCACCAGTTACTTACTGATCACTTTAGAACAAAGCATGAATAATCATCTCTCAGATTGTTTTTGGAAATAATTTAAACTTTAAAACAAGAAAAAAATCAAGTTTTTTGGGGATTTTTTTGTAGTGCAATAAATCTTGTATATTGTAACTCTGATTTTGTAGTCCACAAAAATAATTTGTTGTGGAGAGTGGCTAAACTAACATCAATTGTATCCCCTGTGAATTGGTGATACACTACAATAATTTCTTGCAGAAAAACAAAATTTCAAGTGGTCAATTTGAGGTTTTGGTAGAGAGAGACTTATGTCTATGTTTGTTGCTTTCTTGTCCACAATGTCTTGTGCAAGTAAGTAGTTGTCCTTGTCAATCTGCATTATGAACCCTGTGAAATGGTGTGTGGGTTTTTCATTGCTTGTATCCATCTGGTAGGAGCTAAAACCCAAACTCAATTTGATCCCATTGTGAAAATGTGTGCCTTTTCCTCCTTTCCTCTCACTGATAATGTATGACATCTACTTTATCACAGGGTTTAGTAAGATTAGTGTACTAATGGAATTTCAAGAATATGTTGCAAGATAAATGAGATGTGCTTTTAAAATCATTACACTAATTGGTATATCACAATTTATTGTTATATATGTATACATCTTTAGATTGGCATGACAGCTCTAATACTTTATCATTCTTCTATATAAAATTGTTATGATTAATTTTTTTTTATCATGAGATGTTTAGATTGAGGCTTTGATTGATTCTAAATGTATTTAATTACTTAAATATCAAGATGTTTATAAGCTCCCATAGTTCACTGTCCATCTAACATTATAAGGTTATTGAAAATACTATTTCAAATTGCTCGTTATCAATAAATTGCTTTAAAGACAAAGTTTCATGATATTGTTATTGCATTTTTCTTTGCATTGGATTTTGGAAGGTGTTAGAACTTTATTTTGGAGGGGGAGGGGGGTAGTTTTTGGTTGGTTTGTTGGTTTTGTTGGTTTTTTTTAATGGAATAATGGAAAAAAAAAAGAGAGAGAGAGAGAGAGAGAGAGAGAGAGGTGAGAGAGAGAGAGAGAGAGAGAGAGAGAGAGAGAGAGAGAGAGAGAGAGAGAGAGAGAGAGAGA
>JAUEKY010132351.1:0-10155 GCA_031833965.1 Scyllaea pelagica
CACGCCCCCCCCCCCCCCCCCCCCCCCCCATTTCCCAGGATAGGGAGTTGATGGTGTCCTTGTCTGCGTTCTTGTAGACCTGTGGTAGTCTGAAATTACTTGTTTTATAGAGGGGTACAGCACCTAATAGCAAGGAAAACATTAATGATAACAGCAAAACAGATAGGCTTCAAAACAGCAAGAGTAACAAATAAAGTATTTTTGAAAAAAAAAAACCCAGACATTTGCATGCTATTAAAACTTAATATCAGATTCATCAAAACTGGCAAATTTAGACAGGTTTTTTCATGAGATGAAATTGTAAGAAAGATTTTGAGAGAATGAGAGGAATTAGGGAGGGGGGGGGGGGGGGGAATAAAGACTGAAAAGACAAAAGAGATAGAGAATGAAAAGATAAGAAATTGTTATAAATGAGATTTTCTGTTAAGAATTTGATTTCTTACCTTAACCGACTGGTTCCTGTTTTTTGCTCCCCTGGCAGGTACAACTATTCCTACACAGAGCCGCAGTACCTGGAGGAGTCCTACCGTCACAGCCTCTTCATGAAGGAGCTGGACTACTTGGACGGCGACATCGTCTGCCTGCAGGAAGTGGGTCCTAGCTACTACACCAACCTCTTGTTGCCCGCCATGACCAGGTACCCACCAGTGGTTCACACACTCTCTTTGGATTGGGGAGCAGCTCTTAGTGAAATTATTTCATAACTTTAATATTGAGCATGATATTTGAGTTTGTTCTTCTTCAGCCAACTGGCCAAATTCAGATAGCAGTTCATGTACAATAGTATTAGTCGCTTGATAAAATGTTTTAGATAGAATGAGGCTACTGACGAATAATAAAGAAATTATAGGGCAACAACACCCAATGAGCAAATTTATTTGAATTGATTGCTATCAGTGAAGGAAGACAGAAAGAACTGCGGTAGATTGCTAGGTCTGAAAAACATTTTTGATTGGACAAGAAAAGTGAGTGGAAACGGATTGACAATCTCCTTTTTTTAAAAATTTTTTTTTTTATTACAGTCGTGGCTACCAGGGGATGTTCAAGAAAAGGACCCAAGACTGGTATGATGAAGGGGAGGCAACCTTTGTGAAGACATCCAAATTTGAAGTGTTGTCTTACCAGGGACTGTCTCTGAAAGATTTGGCCTATGAGGTGAGGGGCACTTAATCATGCTTGATCATCACTATCATCATCATCATCATCACTATCACCACCTTCATCTTCATTGTCCATTAGTCTTGAAATGTTTGTTTGTTCAATTAGTGGTGGGTAGTATAAGGAAATGTTTTGTTATGTTTTTCTTTTTTTTCTCTTCTTTATTGTCCTTGTATTTCATGTTGAAATAAGTTAAGTAGCCTGTTGAAGATTCCTAGCACTATGATATCCCTTTGGCACCGTCTGACCTCTCTACACCGGTGACATAGGCTCAAGTTGTTGACACCGGCCTTGCAACCAGTTGGTCATGAGTTCAATCCTAGGCTGCGATAACCCAAGTTGTGAACATCGTTTTTTTACTAGCTACATGTACCTGCTCCGCCAGTGATATGATCTATACAGTGGTGAAACATAACATTTATGATAGACATCCAGTTGTATCCAAGGTTTCTCTCTACGAGTGACACCTTCCTAGTAGAAAGAAATTGATAATCAGAATTTGATTCATTGGTTGTCTGCTTGGTGTTTTGTGCTTTACATCTCTGGCGTCTCTGTCTTGGTGGCCGCAGGAAGTGGAAGCTGCTGGTTTGACAGGCGACGTGGCCCGAGCAGCCAAGAAGTACCTCGATCGTCCCGAAGTTGTTCTGGTGTGCAAACTTCTCTCCAAAAAGACGGGCAAGCATTTGACAGTGGGCAACATCCACGTGGCCTTTGACCCCAAGGCCCCTGACCTGCAGTGCATTGAGGTAAGATAAAGAAGTGGAGCAGTCACTGAAAATGGTAGAAAAATTCAGAAATGGTGATGTGGTGTAGTGCATTGTGGTAAGATATAGAAGTGGAGCAGTCACTGAAAATGGTAGAAAAACTCTGAAATAGTGAAGTGGTGCAGTGCATTGTGGTAAGATACAGAAGTGGAGCAGTCACTGAAAATGGTAGAAAAACTCTGAAATAGTGAAGTGGTGCACTGCCAAAACTAAACAAAGCCATTCAGAGAGGAAAAAAATGGGAGAAAGAAAATGTGTATAGGGTGGGGTTTGTCTTTCATTTTTCTTCTATGAATGGCTTTGTTTATTCTTGGCACTGTACCACACCACTCTTTCTGAATTTGTCTGCCATTGCGGTAAGGTTGCTGGCTGTCACCCGCATGGTGAAACCGCACCATGTTTAATACTCTGACTGTTTGTAGACACTTTGATATATTATGGACATTGTTTGTTTGTTTCTTGAGGGTTTTACGGCGCTATCGGCACAATTTAGGCCATGTCAGCGTCTGCAAACAGTCAGTAAAGGAACTAACGCATCTTCCACGGGTCTGAGCAAGAAAGAAAGAAAGAAGAAAGAGGGGGAGTAGACAGGAAAAGAAAGAAAGAGTGCCCTGTAGTCGCCTTTTGCGACATGTCGGCATCACAGTGGTGCTATTCTGTAACCCTGGACACCACAAGGGGATATTATGGACTTGACAACAGTCCGGAATTTTCAGTGGCTGTCCCAGATAAGGGATGGGGTTTGGAATTCATTTACAGGTTGATGCACATGACTTTGATATCTCATGAACCAGGTGATTTGATACTTTGTTGTGCTGATGGCTCCTCAATCTGTTGTATGACCATACCCCAGGCTTGGAACTTAAAAATCAACAATGTAAAAGCTGTCTTGCTTGACCATTTGGCATGATGCAAACAGTGCAAAGACTGCTTGGCCCAGTGTCAGTTTGATATCACTGGATGAGGTATTATAGAGAGCCCACTGTTTATTTCTGTGTGACAGCTCAGCTTGTTGATTTGAGCGCTCTGTCTATGAAATGGCCTATAGAGTGTAGCAGCAGGCGTTAAAGGCTAATGTTAAACTTGTGTATGCTGGTTGATGTGATATATGATGTGCCTTTGTGGAACGGAATTGCTTCACCATGTTGTTTGCTTGCTGGGCAGGTAGCATGTGCCGTGGACACGGTGGTGGTAAGATGGCTGCCTTATGGGCCTTATATTCCTCGTTTTTGTTTGATTCCGTGTTCACAAGGATCAACGCATTACTTTTAACACTGTATTAATCATTGCATTACTTTTAACACTGGTTTCATCATTCCACAATGTGGAATCACACATGATTTGACTAATTCCTGTTGGGTCACTGCTTGATCCATGTTTTAACTCAATAGTTTTTAATGCTATGTTTGCTGGTATGATTTTCCTATTTATTGATTTTACAATAACTCTTTTATTGTTATTGTTTTTATTATAACTCTTTTTTTTTCAATGTTGCTACATGCAAGTTTGGACTGAGTGTAATTATCTTCATGGAGTTGAAAGACTGCTGTTGAAATGCAGGCCAACAATGAATTTTTAATGTTTCACCCAAAAGCCAGTGTCAACAGGGATCTGACACAAAATGTAATACAAAAGTAACTCTGTCCGGCATTGCATCCTTGATTCTTTCTTTTTACCGCTACATCAGTGATAATAATTATGATGATAAGAATCAAGTTATGTACCTTTTGACAGCTGTATAAGCTGTAGGCGCTTTGCTTGTCATTAGAAAATTCATTCACAGCATGATATATGAATTAGGAGTGAGAAAGAAAAAAAAGGAAAAAGGAGTTTCAAATAACCCTTAGCTGCTCATGACCATTTCTAGAATAGTGAGTTTTCAGCAGATCTGTCACAGCATCTCTCTTGAGTTGCCTATCTTGGAAGACTAGAAAAGATAGAATTTTAAAAGATGATAATGGTAACCTTTTGAAAAGACTGACTCTCAAATGTATTCCATAGTAAGGATTTAGGGTATAGTCCTACCACAATTCATCCTTTCACTCTTACTATTTTGTGCCTTGGTGGATCAGTTCAAATTTTGCGTAAAGGCCAAAATTTTGCTTTTTCCATCCCAAAAACTCATTGAAGGCGATGTGAGGGTGGGATGTCTTAAGTGAAGAATTTATTATGATGGGCAACCTTTGTGCACAAGAAGTTTTGTGTGTGTTAGTACCCCTGGGGAAGTGGGAATGAAAGAAAGAATTTGGCTGGGAATGAAACAGGGTATTCAATGATGATTGTCCGAGGCTAAAGCAAGTCTTGTTTCCCCACAGGTGGCGAGTGCGGTGAAAGAGCTGGTGTCCCAAGCGGGCAGTGACCTCAACCCTTACATCATCTGTGGAGACTTCAACTCGGAGACCACCAGCCCTGCCTACCAGCTGGCCAAAGACGGATACTTGTCCGACGAACACATCCGTAACCTGCAGGGTATCCAGTCAATGGACAACACCGAGGGGCCGGTAGGTGGACAATTGGGTGGTTGATGGAGGGGGGGGGAGGATACGTGTAGGCTTTTAGGGGGGAGGGGGAGCATTTTCTCTGCCAATTACTCAATACTGCGCCCAACCCTTTCCTTCTATCCACGTGAAAAGCCCAAAATGATAGGAGAGTTGTGGCAAGTCAAATATCCAATTGAGATCTCTTTATGAAAAATGCCGACTGTAAAAGGTGTCAGACACATAAGACAATGGTGGTGATGGTCATCAAATGTCCAGCCGCACATAGCCCTCATAGCCAAGGGATGTAAATCTTTCAGAACAATTCTGATTACAGAATGTTTGAAATTATGAATTTCCCACAGTTTATTATTCTATTTTATTTTTCCTCCCTCTTGATATTATATTTAAATTTTATCTCCACGTTTTATCTTCACCATGAAGATGATAACGCTACCAGTTTATTATTTCTTTTAGGTGTGTATAGAGTCACATCGGTTATAATGATAGTAAGTTTCCGTTTGGGAAATAGCATCATCTGCTATTTACTGCTCGCACTATCCCCTACACTGGCTTTGGTCGGTACAACAGGGATGAGATAACAAAACAAAACAAAAAAACTATTCCAACAATCAAATTTCATAATTTTTTAATCTGAAATATTCAAATCTAAAAGCTCATCCTTTGTTGAAATAAAGGCTACATAACTTTCTAAACCGGAAGTTTAGACATCTACCGAGCAAAAGTGAAAGTAGAAAATGTTATATGTCTCTGTTGAGTATTGCTTTGTCTCAGTTGTGATAGAAAAAAGGTAAGGAATTGGTTTTCATTCATTATGCCTGTTATTATTAGGATGTTGATGAAAAAGGTATGTTTATATGGACACTTATGGAGGTTCCTTGTCAACAACGCGGTTGTTTGGAGTTAACCTCATTTTTGGATTTGATAATATTGTCTTGCTTTGATCTTTCGGCGTTACTGATCATTCCCATTGTTTTCTTTTAGTTTTGAAATATAATACGACTTGATTCAATTCATTGAAAGTTTAGTTAGTGTGAAGTGCTTGCATCAGTATTCTTAATTGCTAGCTTGAGCTGAGTAAGAATTCTACATAAATGTCCAATTTTAGACAGCACTGGAGCAGAAACAAATTTGTAGACACATCAATGTCAGCAACACTCATTCAACTGAAAGTGTTGAACCTTTAATAGTTCAGGTAGAAAATGTGTCTCAGCTTTTTTATGGTTGAGAAATTATTGTTCTCGGATGTTCAGATTTTTTTTCTTCAGTTCTTCATTTACATCGCTGATAGCCTATCTGTTGTCACTAGGAGGGAGAGACGTCCACCGTCTGTCATGCTGTTGTCCATACAAATACATAATTTGAGTAATAGAACATGAGAAATTTGAAAGATTAAAGATTGTGTTGGTTTGTTCCAATTTTTGTAAATTCAGGAATAGCGATCTTTATTGATTATCATGATCGTCCTTTACAAAAATCTATGTTTCACATGTTTCTTACATATTTCAGACCTGCCAAATGCTCCAAAAAAAGCGGAGTGCTCCGCTTTTTTAGCCAAAATTTGAAGGTGTTGAAGAGGTGCTCCTATTTTTCCCAGCCTTTTTCCACTCACTCCTTTTGTTTCACTAAGGAATGCTCCGATTTTTTTCAAGGAATGCTCTGATTTTTTGGTTCCAATGGTTGGCAGGTCTGTAACTTAGTGGCAGTGTTGTCAATTTTCCGTAATTATACAGAGGTATTTACACAGAAGTAAGTAGTTCAAAATCTTCAGTAAGCCCCAAATCAATTTTAAAAAAAACTAAAGTATTGATACCAATCTTCACATTCAACCGGTATACACTCAAGGAGACCAGACTGAGGGTGATGACTATGTTTTAATTGATCTAGTGTGAAATTATAAAGAATTATGTGAAACAGGTTTGTTATTGTTTTGGTGGGACTGGGCATATATTCTTTTCTACCTGTTACGTAGGTTCGGTAAAAATTTTTCTCACTGATACACAGCACTGTAGTGGCTTTGCCACTTTGCATATCTTAGTGTTTTTATAGATTCACTGACAAAGAGCAATTGTGGATATCAAAGAGATACATTGATATTTGTGTCTTATTGTTGTTTCACAACATTGATATTTGTGTCTTATTGTTGTTTCACAACTATATTTGAGGAATTTGGTTTTTTTTAACTTGGCAGCAAATACAGGTTGAATTTGAAAGTTCATTTATGTCAATATTAATTCCTAGTGATTGGTAATCAATGATGCCCAATAAGGCAAGAGATAGTCATTGCGGTTCCATACGTGTAGTATGAAGTTATGAGTACAATGTCAAAAGAGAAAGCAGATTCAAGGTCTCTGTCTCAAATTTGGATGATTGTTTCCATGAAAAGAGAGGTGGGGAAAGAAGCTCCTGGTTGACTCAATAGTTTTTCCAGCAAAGATTTTACTTACTTGTCCTTCGTCAAAAGAAAAGATACAGCCAGAAAAGAAGGTAATTTGATAAGCCAGGGAGACGAGAGTAGTTGATGTATTACAGGAGATAAGGAGAAAGGCCTTTGATAGCTGATAGAGGTAAACATTATTCTGATAGAGAGATTTTAACAGAAGTGGAATATGAATTAGGAAGATCTCCTTTTTAGAAAAATCTTTGTTTTCTTGCCTTACCTACCCCCCTATGAGCATTGGCATTGACAAGGCCAAGTTGTTAAGACTTCCATCAAGGGACGAAGGGCAGGCAAGAATTGGTTTGTGTTTGCTACTGGATAAGCTACATCAAGGAGATTTTTCCACATCTCTTGAAGTTTGGACCAGATTTGGTTTCCTAATTGGATGCTTATGTTTGAAGATCCTGAAGGGAGCTTTTTGTGTATGGTGCTTGCTCCTAGTGGAATGTGGCTGTAATACAGCTGTTGTCTTCTGTTGCTGTGTAGCGTTTGAAAGGAATAAAGTAGATGAGTCTAGATATGCCCAGTTTGGCAAGTCTCCAAAACAGCAGAAGGTGACTGATTGGTTGACATTGGTTTTGATGATTTGCTTTTTGGGTTGAACTGGTGTGTGAAATGTGATGTGCCAATTGTCTAGGTCATGGCGTCTCCTAAAACTGAAACAGCACCGGTTTTATGATCCTGTTTGGAATGGCTGGGTGGTGGCTGGTGGACTGGGTTGGTCCTGTGATCTTTGACTGGTACATTTCAATCTGGGTGTGTATGTGAAATGGGGGAAAGTTCACTTACCTATTTTTTGTCTTGAACATTCAAGTCCGGCACTAAATTGGCTGTGTATAAATTGAGCTATAATTTTAGTCCTGATTAGTAATTTCCCATGATTTTAACGCGCTTTTGACAAAATCTTGCAATTTTGACTGGTAACCTATTGTTTTCAGGTTTTTGGTGTGGGTGTGTTGCTAGGTCTTACAAAAGATTTTGTCTCTGGTGCAATTGCTAAGCTAACTGAGTTGCCAGCTTTGAAAGCTTTTTTGAACTAGGTCAGTTCTCAGCCTCTGACTATGACAGGGCAGTCAGTCGTTCATCTGACACCTAAAAGCAATTTTCACTTGTTCACTTGTTTTGGAGAATTGAAAAAGCCTTCGAGTGATTTGGACAAAAGAAATGAAGACTAGGAGAAAATTATGGACTGCAAAACTTTCCATTTGAGAATCTTAAGAAAGTGACAAGATGTGTTCATTTTCATTTGACATATTTCTATTTATTGTCATGAATAATTTGGTAATAACGGTGGAATTGTTGTAAAGGGTTATCTTTTACTCTTTCTTCTGAGAAGAGTTTAATTTATTGACTTTGGGAAGATTGTGTGAAACTTAATCATAGAGTCAAAGCTCAAGGTAGATCTGTGTGCATCCTCCCCCCTCCAAAAAAAAGTTAATGATAATCATGCCTCAGTGCTGTTATCCAAACTTTTGTCCCCATACCACCATTGGCTCGTTCTTCGGTGTGTGTGTGTGTGTCCTTTTTTTTCTTCGTCCTTTCCATACCTCTTGGGAGTAAGCCTGAGTTATGGGGTGGTAGTGGTAGTCCCCCGTCCATAAACCAACGGCGTGGGATGATATTTTGATATGCTTTGCCCTCAACCGTATGAGGCCGAAAGTCATAATACACACATATCAGGTTTTGACGTGCTCATCAAAGATTTAAACCCCAACCCGCTATAATATGGTAGCGGTAGCACGGGGCGGCTGGTGGCATCACTCTACATCCGGAACCAGCGCTGAGCACCGTGTGATGGCGGTGCGTGTGTCAGTCGGTGTTGTTGTCACCCCGCTGCTGCCATCGATCCGTCTGCTTCCTCCTGCCCTCTCGTCTGCTCGGGCTGGCTGGCTGGCTGGTGTGACCGACCACCGGCCGTCGTCCGTCATCGCCGTCTGCTGCTGCTTCGGGGCCGGGAGGGGGGGAGGGAATCCCTCCTTCCCCCACCGCCACCACCGCGAGCTTCGCAGCCAGATGAACCCTCGGCACGCGACGCGTCGTTATTGATACTGACACCACACTAGACTGCCAGCCGATTAGCACCCTCGGCACGGAGCTAGTTTCCCTGGAATGAACGTTAAAGTTATTATCATAATAGTTATGCTTAGTTGCTTTTCTCTATCTCTCTGTCTCTCCATCTCTGGCTCGCTCAGCTGAGGTAATGAGTAAGAATAATGATAGTGTAATTTGCCTACCTAGTTAAGGATGAGCATTTTTAGAAAATTGGTTGATGTAATGCATATGTATGGGGCATAGCCATAAAAATTTAAAATAATTGTGATCCGTGACGAAAACCACAACGGTGGACGAGGATAGCAGCATCATGGGATGATGATTGCAAGGTGGGCAAAACCTGCTACTGCTGCATGATGTGTGCTGCTTACTCAATCATTCATGGGTTGTATGTGTTGTTTTGTTTATTTGTTGTGTGTGTGTTTTTTTTGTGTTTTTTTTTGGGGGGGGGGGTGTTGGAGGGACAAGATGAGTGTGTTGAATTTTTCCTTGCAGCACATCTCTCTTGGGGCATACTTTTGTCATGTCTTATACTTTTAACTCATCTTCTGGTATAAGTTCACTTTTTATACTGATATTATCAAAGCAGTAAGAAGTACCTTTAAACAATGGGCACAAACAGAGCTTCAGTTGTGCACATAATGGATACACAAACATGGTGACTTTTTTTTTGTGGGAAGTTAGTTGGGATCATTGACTGTTTAGGACTTAAATATATTATAATATATGGTGGGGAGAGTCAGAGATTGTGTGGTAGGCAGGTCCTATTTATATCTCTTATAGGTTTTCAGTGTTTTCAAATAGGTGTATTGATTATTCAACCATGCTCTGAAGACCCCCTCCCCCATGTCCATATGCTTTTTGTACTCATTAATAGTGAAGCGCTTTGGGGTGTCTATTTTGTGCTATTGTTTGTTTTCTGTTGTTTTTATTTTTACTTCTGTTTAGACCAACTCTTCTATTTGTGTGCCCTGTACACAGTGCCCTTGTATGGCCTACTTCATTGTGTGCGCATAGTGTGTGTCTTGTTGTATATGACACTGGGGCTGTTTTGTATGTATCGATGATGAGGAATGGGGACACTGGGGACACGAGAAGGCTGCTGAGCACTGTAGGGTTGGTTGTTGGTGTTTCTTGGTAGCTTTGATCCTATTCAGGGGTGGTATTCATGTCAGATGGTTAGTGCTTAACAGAAGTTTGTTAGGGAATTCTCAGTCAATTGGCAATGCAAACCAAACGGCTC
>JAUEKY010132462.1:0-10155 GCA_031833965.1 Scyllaea pelagica
CACACACACACACACACACACACACACACACTAATATCAATATTTGAATCTTTATTGTGGGGAATAAGTGCCGTGTTTAAAGTTAGGAAAATGTTGTCTCATCACAGTTCATATTGACACGTTGATAACGTTTTCAATTTATGTTTCTTTTAATAGATTGGTTGTTTTTTTTCTAATGTTTGATTTGTCTGTGTTGGTAAAGGATTTTGATATAAGAAAATATTGCTTTTATCTTTTTCTTCCCAGTTTTTTCAGTTCGTGTTTTATTTATGTTTGCCTATTATTTGTTTGAGGTTTTTCTTTCCTTTTTTCGTTTACGCTACTGTTTTTTATTTGTGTATGTTTACTTTTGTTTCGTTTTCCCTGCTAGGCGGTGTGTGATCTTGTTCCTATGGTTGGATGTATGTTTCGTATCGTAGATAAGACTAGATCAATAACAAAGGGAATTAAGCAACAATCTGCGAGAATGTAAGATAGAGCTGCCAAAATCAAGCCGTTGAATTTGTCTGTTTCAATTTAAACTGATAACGTTTATCGTATCTTTCAACGCTTAAATTATGTTTACAAAATGACATGCCACAAATAGCATCAACATTTATGATAAGCATGATAACATTGGAAACCGATTAACAACAAAAACCAAATTCCTCTCCACTCCAGAAAAAAAAAAACTCGTGGCTACAGCATGGGCGTTATTGTACGTTATTGTATTCCTGTACGAGGCTTTCTTATCTGGGAAGACAACTAATTGAATCCTTTCTCACTACCCCCATCATAGTTTGACTGAGCGTAATAAACGTTTAAACGTTATGGTTTAACACCTGCTTCTACACAATATATGTCACATCGTCGGCAGAGCACTCTCCTAACCCGTAGGTCGCAGGATCGATTCCCACACCTCGACATACCTAATCCGTAAAAAATCGTTTTTTAGCAGTTGTCCGCCTGGCGTTCGACATTATGGGAACAGTGATAACACTGGTTGGCCCTGTGTTAGTATGATAGGACTGGGTGAGATATTCTTATGGGTTCTCTGTTTATCTCTGTGTGGCAGCACGCCAACATGTCCATAGTGTCCCGCCGGCGATGTCACCTGTGCTGCGAGGAAGCAGGTGTTAAGCCATAACGTTTGTTTTTTTTTTGTATGCTTTAACGGCATATGACCGCTATTTTGATAAAATAGAATAATAGAGAAATTTGACAAAGCAGTTGGCACTAAAAAGAATGAAAAGAATGTGGGCAGAATGTGTCCTCCTATCTCAAAATCGATTTTATAATAGGGCTTGCAAAGAAACATAATAGTATGCTATCATGAAATGGTGAGACTTAGCCAAGACCTGCTATGTACATCAATAATGTGGAGACTGGCGGAATTCCTATCAACTCGAATGAACGTCTGGAAAATTCGTATTATAAAACCACGAAGCGTTTCTCCATAACGTCACGCAAAATATCTATCGTCGTGTTCCCGGCAACAAATCACACCAACCACTCATAACGCTGCGCATGCGTCATGGAATGATACACCAGGCGGCAGATGCTCTCCCTGTGGTGTATTTACCAGCCTGTGAAAAGGATGCTGCTCTTCGTGATTGAGTTTCCTGTCAAAATTGTAACACAACAAATCGATCAAACCAAAAACGACATCGGCAGTGAGTGCTGGTTCCCTGACTTGATGGATGATTCAATAGCCACAGTTGGGCCTGCTAAAACATGATAACCTTTTTAATGTATGAGGATATTTTAAATTTGAAATGCATAACATAACAGTAACTAATCATATGATTTTACTAAAAGTATTTTATTGTTCTTCATCCCCTGATTCTCTTTACTTAAAAAAATCAGAACAGTTCAGGGGAAACATGGAAGATCGGCATAAACATGTGTAGCTTTCTTTTAGTTGTTTTTTTTAATCCTGAATGTTTGATGTCTTTATGGTAAGTTACACAACAAACATATTTCTGAAACAATGATTTAACATGTTTTTTTTTTCATTTGCTTAATGGGAAAAAAGAAATTTGAATTAGCTTCTCAAACTGACATTTACTGTAAGACCACACAACTTGATTTCAAAAGGTTTCTGTGCAGCAAAATCAAATTAAAAAAGTAAAGATGTTACTGTAAAGTTACTATACATAATAAACTCTTCCTTATCAAATCAACCCATCACAATTTTATCTGAGTTGAATCAAGTTCAACTTCAAAAGTCCCATGCGCCTCTTAAATATCTCACACACTCCTGAAAGGAAAACAGGCCCGGTGGATCCGGAAATCACGGCTCTGTTACCTGAGGAACAGGCAATGTTATTGTTTACCTGGTTCCAGGACAGGTAAACCAAATCCAGGTTTTGTAAATAAACCTAGCATCAAAGACCTGCTTGAAGTGTCTGCTAGTTGGCTAACACCGCCCATGGGGTCCTCCGGGGGTGTGTGGGGAGCTAGAGGAATTGTTTGGAGTTTTGTAAGACGAAATCTCCCAAAAAAATGTAGTACTAGTACATTTGGAAAAAACAAGATTGCATAGTTGTTGTTGTCATTGTTGGTGTCGTGGTTGTTATTGTTGTTGCCTGTCTTTTGACATGATATTTTATTTCAACCAACCCTTTGCGAACCAAGCTTATTGGTTGGTGTCTTGAAGCATGTTGAAAATTTTCTTCTTCTTATCATATTTTCCTTTAATACCATAGATAAAGACTTGAAAATGTAGCTTTCAGTCCAGACAAAAGTATCAAACTTTTTGCTCAGACGCGAGTAATCACTTTTGTTTTCTCTGGCTGCAATCCTAAATCAACAGTTTTGGTGACAACAGTAGAACACCTGAATACTCGGCAAACATTCAGCATTATCATTTGTTGTATCATATTCATAATAAGATGTTAAGAATATGTATACACCTGCTCAATCCAAACAAGCATTTTATGAAATCGTTTTTATTCGTTTTTCCGTCATCCCCAGTTTGTTTTGCAGAAATAATATGATTATACTTTATCACAAAAACACCTTCAATATTGAAAGTATTTATCAAAGCGATATCTAAACCCATTGATCTCATATTGCAGAAATAAACACCCCCTCTCTTACCCTTCATTGGGTTAATATTTTTAAACCTTATACGTATATATATGATACGTGTTTTTTTTTCTTGTTTGTTATTCTGTTTGTTTGTTTGTTTGTTTGTTTTGCGTATCGCATACAGAACCTTATGAACAGCACCCCGCCTTGCCCTCTAGGTAAAGCGAGTGTTTAGGAGGTAAGAATGTATTAAATGGTGCTCTTAATATAACGCCTAGTATTTATGATTTGCTGAATGTTTATTATGTATACGATTACCCTAAAAAAAGTAAAAGGTCGTATGATTTTATTTACTCGCACGTTTTTTTCCCCAGACTCATTCGAAAACAATCTATTATTAATTGACGGTGGCAAAAAATGAAGCCACACTAACCGAGCATTTCTACACCACCTACATTAATAAAAATTGGCAGGGTGGTGTGTCTTTTAATGAAGATTGGAGTGGGAACATTATTTTTACGAAAAAGGCCGATTTTGTAAATCAAAAGCTAAAATGTATAAATGCATTTCTGAAGACGTCAAAATGATTAATGCGAACCATTTCCGTTCCGAAGCAAGGCGTTCAGTAGAGGTTTTTCAAGACTCCGTCTTATTTTGTGCGCAAACATGAAAAACAAACAAACAAAAAAAACGTGAATTCTCATCGGCGAGTTCGCGGGGTTGTCAGCTAGTAATATTAATGATGCTAACGTACAAACCAAACTACGAAAAAGGTCAACGGAAACGCACAATCGGTGCTGTCAATGCCTCAGCTTTTACACACCAATCAACTACTCCAAAAACAATCAACGACACAATACCAACAGCAGCAGGTGCACTGCAGCGTTCGCTCATCAAATGTCCCTGCACCTATGTACCTCTCTGATATTCCGATAAACAATGTGTAACACTATACTCAAACCCCCTGCTTGCCTGCTTGCAGTACATTCGAGACAGGGTTATACTGTGGCCACAAGGCGACATGGATAACTCAGGTAAGAAAACTGTTTAGCCAGTCATAGTTTACCGACTCTGAGTAAAACTAAACAGTCTTAGCAGTTTGAATATATCACTATCATGTACCAGAATGGACATCTGCTAGTTTTCCGATTTTTGCAGGTAGAATGACGTACAAATTCCGAGGCAGCTAGTATATCGTTGCAACCAAAGGCAAGGGTATATTATTCCATTGTGAACGTAATGATAATAACATAATGTTTCTTGCATATATTGTTGGCTTCCAAGAGGAAAGCAGAAATACATTCCATTATCAATCCCATCACGAGATCTAGACAAAGATAAGTGTTATAAACATTAATAACGGTCACAGTTCCGCAGCACCTGTGTTCTGAGACTTCTCCTGAGTCCCTTCTACCTGAGGCTTGTAAGAACATCATCCCGTGCGATCTGTTCACAATTGGTTCCGTATCTCCCATCTAAATCTATGTACTCGGCATAATACCAGCCATTTCGTTAAAGCTGCCCCCCTCCCCCTTCCCAGTTTCTTGTCCTTTCTGCATACTCACCTTAGTTCCTCCCCTTACATATCTTTCTCAAGCAGTGTTGACGAGAAAAGCAAAAATATGTTCACCCGTTTGTGCAATTTCTAACGGCTTGACTTTAATTACTTTGAATCTCCTCACATTGAAAATTCTGGCAATTGTATTATAGAGTTCTTTAATGGCTTTTGGTTACTCTGTTAAAAAGTCTGGAAAGGGATATTTTCAGGGATTAACATGAAAGATAAAAACACTTACTTGTGAATCTCTCAGCATAATTAGACTGTTTATTGCAATGTTTAATTCCTATTGAATTCATTCTTTACGCGTAGGATCAAAACATACATCTATTGAAAGCCGGTCTACAACATGCCACTAGCAACTGGAAATCACTAGCACCCTTCCCAATACCTATCACACCCGATGTCTCTGAGGGAAAAAAACAAACAAATTTGTATAATGTACCCAGCAAAATGGGACACATGGTTAAGATTGAGTCATCAACAAAGTGTCATTGTTTTGGAAAAAAAAGGAAAAAAACAGTATAAAAAGAACGCCGTAAAAGTGGAACAAATGATAATCAGAAATACCCCCCCCCCCCTCCCCTTTAATCCCCGATAAAATAACTAGATGATTGCAACATATTGATATCTGGCGTATGTCTCTCATGAGTAATGTCACGTGTTTGTTTCCGGGAAAAGAGAGAGATAGATCGAGAACGAACAGGAATAGCCCGCAACATCAAAGGCGCGGCGTGGAATGAAGGCGGTTCGTTGCAACACCGGCATCAATGCGTTTGTTGGTTGGGGCTGGTGTGTCTGGAGCCTGATAAAGCGCGTCATCAAAGACGCTGGCTGGCACATTGGCACGTGGGCGGCTATCAGTAGTGTTGGGAGATTTTAAGAATTTTCGATTACAATTTATTTCGAATATTTTAACAATTTAAAATCGATTAATCGACTATAATCGACCGGTAAGTTTTCAAGTTCTTTAAAGAAAATATATAATTCATCATGGAGTAGATACTATTATTGAATGGAAAAGATCACAATTTGAAAGCAAATATGAATCGAATACAGCATTTTAAAAGTAGTCAGCCACATACGGAAAATATTTCTTTAAAAAACAACATTTTAGAAAAAAAATAAACAAAAAGAAAACCAAGATAGCGTTTATTAACAAAGATAGATAAAATCGGTTTACGTAAACCATTTCAATTTCAATATCATCGACAAAATCGATTAATCGATTTTTCGATTCGATGTGCCCAACACTAGCTATCAGTCATCTCAGACCAGGCTGCAACCGTACAGACAATCGGGCCGGCTTTGCGTTCCTGCGCTTTTCTTGAAAACTTTGTTTACCTTTTCGTTTCCTTTATAGCACCTGTGGCAAAGAAGAAAACCGGTTGTTTCACAGCATGTTCTGGATCAATGTTTTACTATTTTCCTATAAAGATATAGCGGGCCTTCATCTCACCAATTTTTTTCCCTATATCTCTTGTCTTGATTTTACCTCTTTTAACAGATAATTTTATTTCTAGCATTTTTGATTAGTGCAAATCTTCAAACCAAGGTGTTTTTTTCGTGTTCCTTTTTCCTTTCCTCTTAGTATGTACTCTTTTACCATATGTCATTCTCCTTTTATCTTGCACGTATTTATACGAACATTTTCTCTCTAGCTAAGATTTATTAAAATTCATTATCATAATAATCACTTTCTTTTTTTTTTAGTCTAGAGGATAACGGTTGGATAATGTAATGAATAATTGGTGGAGACCATTGATTTGAGCGGTGCCGCAAATGGATAAGCCGGTCATATTAGGTACTATACCATTAGCTCAGGCTCAGTGGTTTGAGTGATAGCATCACAACCTATAAGGTTGGGCAGTCGAGTCACGGCTTGGTGCAGAAACGAAACATTCTCCACCTCACCATCTTCACTTGGTGCAAAAACAAATCATTCTCTACCTCACCATCTTCAGTTGGTGCAAAAACAAACCATTCTTCACCTCACCATCTTTACTTGGTGCAAAAACAAACCATTCTCCACCTTACCATCTTGACTTGGTGTTAAAACAAACCATTCTCCACCTCACCATCTGCACCGACAAATCATATCATTGTCCTGGATAATATTTTGGTGCTGTCCCAATCAATACTTGGTTTAAAGCAATGAGTTGCAATGATTAGCTAGGACGTTTTGTTTGACCATGTAAAATGCCAGGTAGTTAATATATTTGTCATAAAGTAAAGAGTGCTTGGCAAGTGAAAAATGATGTTGGGTTCTGAAACAGGGCGGTAAACATTGACGTTTAAAAAATGTGAGCTTTTGTTTAGCGCAATATCCACTAAACGTGCTCAGAGCGCTTTGCAACTAGCCCCAGGCCAACAGCAACACGAAAACAAATAGGACGAGGCGTGTTGCCTGCTATACACTAGTACCTTTTTCGGACGGAGACAGCACTATCAAAGGTCAGATATTCATTTACACCTGAGTTGTGTGTAAAAATGTGAGTAAAGAGCCTTCTCCATGGACTCGACTTTGCGCCGTCAAAGACGTGTATCGAAACCGCGATCTCACGATCACCACCCCAAGAGTCTACCACTAGACCACAAAGCCGCAAAGACTTTAAACATATTACCTACAGGCGTTGCCGGCCAGCAGCGAGGGGAGAATAGAAATAACTAAACATAAATGTGATCGTTGTTGTTCCGTCCATTAGACAAAGGAGATAATATTATTCCGTGTGACGCATGTCTATGGTCGGTTTTGAGCATTGAATAATCTATATGATCACCGGGTATATTTTCACTTCTTTTCTCAATCCTTCATCTCGTGGAGCATGTGGTTCTCATCACGTGGGTTGGAGGAGGGGGGGGGGGGGGGTGGGCGACCTCTGATATTTTTTTCGTCATCAAAATCTGCGTGTCATTCTGACTCCATCTTCAGCTTTCCGTAATGATAAAACAGAGTGTTGTAGAATAGATATTATGATATCAGCTGTTTTAAAGGCATGCGTTTACCTGTGATGTAAGCAGTGATCAATAAATACACGCTGCAGAGGGGGTGTTGACTCGATATGGTCTGTTTACAAAATACAGTAAAGCTCGTTATACATGTGGGGTTTTATACGTTTTAATGTGAAAAGATAGCAACACAATAACAAAACACAACAAATGCAACAATAGCAACAACAATTACAAAAGGAACAATTTCAATATGATCTTTTCAGGTTTCATAAAATGTTCACATTTAGTCTACAACATTTTTTTTTTCTCTTTTCAATCTATGACTGATAGCCATAATAAGAGACAAACACATCGTTGATTTGATGTTTGCTTCATTGGCTACATTTTATGTGACGCTGACCGGAAAGGTGCATCTTTAATACTGATGATTTTAATTCAACTCCCCGCCAAATTACCCGTTTTGCTATTAACGGCTATTCACTTACCATGACAGATGATATCATCTCAAGGCACACACACACACGCAAACACACACACACAGAATGCCTCAGCTGAGAACACAAACCAATAAGAACAGATCACATTATGTACACCATAGCAAATCATAAAAGAGAAGGGGTGTGGAAAATCAAATGATATCATAATAGAAAGGCAAAAAGAAAGACATTTTATTATGATAGATGCAAGCAGGACAAACGAATACAATCTCCAAAGAAAGTAAAGCACCAAGAGTAAGATAACCAGAACAGCAAATGTTTTGAGTATTTGAAACCAATGAAACAAAACCCACCTGAAAGCAACGACTCAATACCAACCAAATCTGTAACAATTATTGCGAAATTGCTGCTTCGTTCATTGTGTCACTTTGCAAATAGAACCAAGAGAAGAATGTGCCTGCTGTAGAATCAATTTCACATCATGTGCGTTGTATAGCTTAGTATAGTGATCCAGCATTGCGCTAGATTCTCTGAGATGTTCGAGTCATTATGAAATTTCCTACAAAACAGCTGTCAGGCTGTACGCAAAGCCATTTGGCTGTGGCTTCCCCAAAGCATTGTGAGCTGAGCGCTCACCATTTGAAGTCTTTTTTTTTTTACACGATTTGCCTTTGCCGTGTTCCAAGAGCAGAGTTTTAATAGCCAAGCGTAATATTTTGAATATAGTCCAGTAGAAAAGTAGTGTGCACGCCAGTAGAAACACGAAACGTACTGGGCAAGGCATCGAGCCTGCGAGATGATCATGAATTAATGTTAACACCCAGTCCAACACCCAGTTATATTTTTTTTTGTGAGCAGATCCCTTTAGTACCACTCAATAGCAGCGTAGGGACCCGACAGAATATTTGACACCAGAAAGTGTCAAAAGTATAAGCACAATCTGATATCAAACAAAAGCCAGTAATAACTCAGAGCCAAGAGATAGAGACAAGCAGGTGGCTAGCCCCCTGTGCCCACTCTTGAATGACTCAAAGAAAATACTCATTGAGGTGTACATCTAGGGAGGTCAAACACATTTTGATGTAGCCTGAGATTGGACTTGCAGCCTTATCTACAAAGATAAGCTGCATAGCCACTACAGGCACGCAGTTACATACTACATTATATTATAATCATGAACTAGGATTTGCCTCTCCCTTTTTATGGACTTAGAAGATTATGTTTGCCGAGTAAGTAATGAATTGTGATTAAACTATGATATGTATAAGAACATTGCCTGCTTTACAACATAATAATATTATAGATGGATGCTTAATCATTCTTCGAAAGCAATTAGTTATTTCCTCATTATGCACTTTGTCTTGTAATTCAAAGAGCTGTGAACCCAGTTCAAAATTATTATGAGCTTCGTTTTGTCTCTATTTTTCATCATTGCGAGGTAGATTACTACCAAACTCAATGGCAAGGCTGAGGACCTGCAGCGGACCTCAGACTTTATCGCGGACATTGGACTGCAACCATAGTCATCCATTGAGGAACAAGAAAAAGAAGAAGAAGAAGAATTCTCTATTTTTATGGCATAATGGTTAAAGGCGTTAACCAAACCATGAGCTGTGATAAAACGATGTCAATATTGTATAGTGTATTTACAATTTTTGAATTCAACCACGAAATAGCAGACTTGATTAATGATATCATATTTTAAATAGTAGCGCCAAACGTTTGGTTGCCACAGCGTTTGACAAATGCTCAGGACATATTCAGCAACAGAGGATCAATAAATGGCTACACAGTATAAATTAAGGGGTCAATTGGTGTGTTTTGACTTAGATAATGTGTGGATTAATACAAATGAATTGAAACGGAACGGCAATGTCTGCTTAGGGTCGAGACAGAGTGGCTTCACAATCCACTCTCATTCACGATGCTCTCTCAGCGATTACACAAAAACTCTATCAAACCTTTGTGAGTTGATTTTACAAACTTAAGATCGATGGTTCAAAGCTTTATAGAGTATTTGTGTAATCGCTGGGAGAGTATTTGGAATGCGAATGAAACGTAAGGCCTCTGTGTCTCGACCCTTACACAGCTAGTTTTACACAATACTCAACCTCTGATATTACTTTCATAGCAGAGTATGATAATATACTCTTATTTCTTTTATTGTGTTTTTTTTTGGGGGGGGGGGTGTATCTA
>JAUEKY010132573.1:0-10154 GCA_031833965.1 Scyllaea pelagica
AGGGAGAGATAGAGGGGGAGGGGGAGGGAGAGATAGAGAGAGGGGTGAGGGAGGGATAGAGAGAGGGGGGAGATATATAGAGAGAGATAGAGAGAGAGAGAAGTGGAGGGAGAGAGGGGGGTAGAGAGAGAAATAGAGCTGAAAATGCGTATGGGGCAGGTTTCGAACCCTGTCCTACTACGGCAGCATGGCCTTGCAACTAGCAGGAGAAAAGATGATATCCACATGCATCACACCACAATTAATTTCATCTTCTCTTTTTTACAATATCCACTAAGCGTGCTCAAAGGGGTCAGAAGCTATACTATCATTCACCCTTACTGGGCTTCGTTGGCGCAAGCGGTTGAGTGTCCACAGAATCAAACCTACAATAGTAAGACAATAAGCACGTGGCGGTATTTACCCTGTTAATTTGAAACTAGGTCAGTCAAAGTTGATCTCCCATCGCTGCAGCGCGTAGTTACGGAGCCAGCACCTGGCTTTCACCTCTCTTCAATTTAAACTCTGTGCTACCATTGAAACAGCTATCCACTGCTTACAAAAGGGTTGACCTGGCTTCAAACTAGATACTAGAGATAAACATGAACTCTGCTCATAACTCAGCACACACCGGCATCGTTGGCACACTTGGTTGAGCGTGCGCCTCGTATCCGCTAAGTGACGAGTTCGATTCCCACGCCACGACATACCTAAGTTGTAAACATCAGTTTATTAGCAGTTGCCCACCCGGCATGATGGGAACAGTGCTAAGACTGGTTAGGCCGGTGTCAGTATAATGTGACTGGGTGAGATATTCGTGTGAGTTCTCCATTTATCGCTGTGTGGCAGCATGTTAACATGTCCAGGGTGCCCCGCCGGCGATGCGACTTAAACTGTGTAGAAGCAGGCTTTAAACCATAACGTTTGTTTGTGAATACTCAAGTATGTTGTGGCCATACACACATAACATTGACATGATCTCACAGCACTGCACCAGTCTGTAATTTCTGTCATGGCAAAACACCACTATAAAGAACAATAAGCGCATAACAAAGGAAATTGTTGGAGGCTTCGATATTGTAAGGAACATTGAATTTTCATGAAAGGAAATTGTTTATCTCACGGCAAATCGCAACTTATTACGATAGTAAACAATAAGCAGTGTGACAAAGAAAATGGGCTGAGGCTCCGATATTGTACGGGCCGCTAAAACTTTATGAAAGGAAATTATTCAATTCTCTCATGGCGAATCGCAACTTACCACCATAGTAAACAATAAACACAGTAACAAAGAAAATGAGTTGAGGCTCCCATATTCTAAGGGCCATTGAAACATTATGAATAGAATTTATCTAATTCTCTCATGGCGAGACACAATTAACTACAATACGTAAACAAAGACAGTAGCAAAGGTTGGCGGTGAAGGGAGGCTTTGGTGTAGGAAGTTTCTATTCTAGTTCATGCGTTTTACAATGTTGGCAATGTTAATAATGCCATGTTCACATGTTGTGTCACGTATCAGTATCATATTTATATATTTGCCTCCGTCTCGTTTCAGTTGATGTCGTCATCGCTTTAATTCAATAAAGTCTCGTTCAAAAGCGATGAGTCATTCTTTAGTTTCATTGAAACATTATGAATGCAAATAAACAAATGGAGGTCACGCTGATATAGCATTATTACGACAAGAGAAGACGTTGAGTTATTCTATGCCAAAAAAAGACAAAGAGGGTATAAAGAATGAGAAAAAAAGGTGATTATGTTTGTTTACTCTGTTAAGTTTTGCTTCGCGCAGAGGTCATGATATCATTGTGTGTACATTTCCACCCCTAGGTCTTCATCCCATTTTTATCCTTTTCTTCATTATCGTCATCATCATCATCATCATTATCATCATCATCATCATTATCATCTTCATCATCATCCTCATCATCATCATCATCAGATCAGCAACAGTAGCAGCAGCAAAAGTAGAAATACCGAAGTATTCACCACTACCATCACACTCCGCCACAACAACCACTACCACCACCATAAGAAAAGACACCACCACAATCATCATTATCAACAATGCTGCTACCTCTAGTACCTCCACTGCTGCCAACACTACCACCATCGTTTACATCACCACAACCACCAGAACCACCGTGATGACGTCATTAACAGCATCGTCATCATCATCATCATCATCATCATCATCATCATCATCATCATCATCATCATCATCATCATAGACGGATATGTGAGTAAGTGAGAGTGTGAATGAGTGAATGAATGAACGGTTTTCATTGTTTGTTGCCTTACAGTTATTGTAAAGCGCCCAGAGCCTGCTGCCAGGGGGATAAGTTGCGCTATATAAATGTACATTATTATTATTATTATTATTAGTATTAATTTCTTTCAGACAAAAATAACCGTTAATAAACAGGTTAACAAAATGACAATAAAATAGGTGACATGTATAGTTTGTTTCAGATTGAATTCTTTTGTTATTTCTTTTCCACGAAGGTAAAAAGACATATTCCTTACAGGAGAATGATAGAGAGGGGAAAGGTTCATTGGATGATCTTCCAAAGGTATTGGACGTAATTTATTCAGTTTTTATTTAAAGGAGGCCTTGGATAAGGATACTACACTGATCTGTGAGAAATTTTAACTGGAAAGAGAAGACAAATCCTGCACAATTATGAAAGAATGTAATGGTGTCAAATCTGTTTTACGCTTTCACTTAACAAGTGATTAAAAATCTTTTGTCTTTGCATAGAGAAGAGATTATGATTTAAAATCTTTTTTTTTTTTTTCAAAATACTTTGAGTTCTCACCTTAAACATTTATTCTATCATGAGTTAGTGATATAATTTTGGCTTTGCTAATGAACACCTTGATGATATCAATCTATTTTCATTGTTCATTAATGGAATTGTGGTGTCAAAGTCTCCCATTCAAATGATAGATGCCTTATTTATCTATTCATAAATTGATCAAGTGTTAACAATTAAAAAACTCTCTGATACTGCAAATGAAAGGTTCTTTAATTTGGAATAGTACTCATTTATATTCCTAGAAGTATATATTCAGCTTTGTTCAGTTGTCTTTTGTTTTATATTACAATGAAAAAGACTCTTTAGATTCGAAGATGTTTCCTTCACACATGAATGGATTTCACTTTTCAGGTCAGGATAGCAGATAAATTAGAGGCAGCTCTAATTGACTTGGTGTTAGAGGAGCAAAAGAAAAGAACATCACAAGGTGAAGTGTCAAAAAGAATTACAGCAAAGAAACTCACAGTGAGAAACTCCAGCTGTCTGGTGAAACCCTGTAGATATATATTTAAACTTCTCAGGCTTCCTTTATACCTAAATGTTGCATGGCTGAAACAAATTCAAGTAAGCTGCAGTGAAAATCAAGTTTAAAGAGATCAATCCTAACTAAAATTCAACTGAAGTTAGCTATTTTATTATGCAGCCTCAATGGTCTGTGGGTGGGATAAAGAAAAAAAAAATTGATTCATAGGAGGCCATTTGGAGCTTTTTCTTTGCTTTTCATTATTTCTTTTCTTTCTCTTTTTTTTCTTTTTAATTTTATCATGTAAGGGTAGATTGAGCATTCAGTTGATATTATCAAAAGCTAGATAGTTCGAAGAAAATGATTGTTTCTAATATGATATGAAAAATAACCCACTATTCATTTTTATGCACCTGGCTATAGGATGTTTACAACAGCTTGTCGGATGCCGGATTTTCCAAGAATCTGGTGGAGTCTGCCATGTCCAATACAGTGATGAATGGTGGAGATCTCATCGATGCCCTGGACTGGCTCTGTCTCAACTCACAGAATGGTAGGCAGGGCCTATTGAATCTTCTTGTATTGTTAATTTCTGAATACGTAATCTTCAAAAACTAATTTTGATGGTATGGCGCATTTATGCTTTGTATGTAGAATGAATGAAAAAGAAAAACATCTTTCAACTTGATACATAGTGTAAAACACAGGAGTTGGCTCCCTTGAGGTAAGGGAAGGAATTTCTGCACAGAGCTAATAAATTTGTGAAATATAGAAAATGAAGGATGCACACTGAATGAGATGAAAAAATGGAGTTGATGAGGATAATCATGAGGATGATATTCAGAAAGCAATTAATGCAGTGTATTTCTATGCCAAAGAAAAGACATATCCATCATTGAGATTTACATCAAGAGAAAAAATATATTGGTACATTGGTACTGCTGGTGAGAGATAGCTTAGCATATTAAGTCTACAGTCTTCTGCTAGTGGTAAAGTGGTGCTTTCCCAACAGGTAAGGGTTTAGATTCAGCCAACTTATCTGTCTCCTATTTCTTCATCTCTAAAAAAGGTTGTCTTTTTCAGCAGTGTACCTCTCTACACTAGATATCTGGTCAAGAGTGATAAAAATAATCTAGGAGATAGCCTAGCGGACACAATGCATTTGTTGTCAATAAGGACCCTGACACTGTTGTTTTTCATAATTTTCTACTTTTGCAGACTTTGTTTCTTCTCAATACTATACTTGTCATTGCTTAGGAGTTGAACATTGTATTCTTTTTTTTTCCTAGACCAGCTACCGGCTGGCTTTTCAGAGACATTGATGAAAGAAGAAGAGAAGCTGCGTCCAAAGTTTGATGTGTCCTTGCAGGCAAACCCTGAGGCAGCCAAGGGAAATCTTGATGGTGCATGTGGTGGGGAGCAGTTAGCTACTACTGCAAAGTCTCAAGGGGTAAAAATCTTTGTTCTAATAAATATGAGGGTTTTTTGTTTTTTTTCAAATTTTAAGCCATCTGATGCAAAGTCAGTGCTATGCTTTATACCAGCCTCTAACAGATTTTTGTTCACATACTCACATCAACATGCTGTATTCTTATTTATATATACATATTCTTGTTTATTTGTTGTATCACTGTTCTGTATCATTAGTTGCTCTGAGGAGGAACTTTTGCATAATTTCTTATCGAAAATATCAAGACTGGTCATTTCATTCAGAGTCCAGAGTACAAAAGAGTGCTCAAAATGAAAGACACACATTAAAAGATGCATTCTTTTACTTGTTTTAGTGCATAAAACACAAAGTACAGTTGTTAAGTTTCAAAAATGGTAATTTAGGTAGGTATAATTAATCTAGAAAATAATGGCACAGCCTTTTCTGAAATTTTCAATAGATCCAGTCTAAAATAACCATCATTTCTCATATGCTAGTGATGGGCACCTCAGGTTAATCTGGTTGGCACATATGATTTGTTGATAGGTTCATTGACCAGAATACAAGTAAAGATTAAGCCCCACACATGCAATTAGCTATTTCAACACTCAGACTTAATTTTTGATAAATTCAAACTTTTTTTATCAAAGTATTCGTAAAATTGCCTTTGATTCGACATCTTGCAAGTATGAATATTTACATATATGTATGTTTATGTTCAATTTTAAAAATAAATTTTTCCATATTTTACACCTGCTTCTGATTCACCCTCTTGCAAACGTACAATATTTCAACAGACAAAAAGTGCACAGTCTAAAACAAACTCCAGCTCCCCTGAAAAGTCAGCATCTATGAAGAACTGGATTTTACAGTATGCTCAGAATGATTCTAGTGATGAAGAAGATGATCTTGATAACAGTAGGGGTGAAGGAGCACAACCAGAGGAATTTGATCCAGTAAGTATTTGACTTAGAATGAATGAGATAATAGACCTGGGTTTTGTTGTTACAGATTTACAAATTCAATTCCTTCATGAATCCTTTAAGTAATTTTTACCGGCTTTGTTGGCGCACTTAGTTGAGCGTTCGCCTCATAATCAGTAGTTGGCGGGTTCGATTCCAGACGGCAACATACCTAGATCGTAAAAATCGTTTTTGTAGCAGCTGCCCGCCTGGCGCTTGGCATTAGAGGAACAGTGTGTTGCGCATGTTAAAGAACCCTTGGCAGCTGGAAATGGAAAAGAGTAGGCTGCAAGGCCACTGTCCGGGCAAAATTGAAATCCTACCACTACCACCAAAAGGTCACAGTGGGCAGATCACCTGCTTGGCTTAACTCATTGACTCCTAGAGGTTTATTGAAAGGATTTGTTTTCATTGCCAGTATATTGGCAGCTGGGAGGGAAAGAGTCAACGGCATGATCCAGAGAAAATTCCCTCTCAATAAGAGTCGGCCCTACACTGTAATGGTAAGAGGGTACTTGATGATGAAAATGAAATGATTTCCTTACAGCAGTTTGAAAAAGATCTGGAATTTTACTCTATGAGTTTGCCGAAAATCCAAATCATCTTTATGTCTATACACACGCTTGTATTGTTCCATGGATGAAGTAGAAAAACATGGGCATGGGTAAACTGATAGTAGAATCAATCCCTTCTTCCTTGACCTCAGCAGAAAAACTATAAATTAAGGGTGAATTTGAGTTGATTCCATAGTAACTTACTCATGAAATTTTTGGCAAGTACATACATATACACTTGCTTCCCATGTTTGTCATGACAGATTCATGTACCATGTTCTCTTTTTTAACATTGTGTCAGATAGGTTTGAATGTGTTTGTTATATGAATTTTTGTTCTCTACCTGTCACTTAAGGTATATTACTTCTAATCGTTACTTTATCATATTATACGGAATTATTATTCATATTTGGATATTATGTATTTGTCCCAGTCCCTACTCTAGCCATTGGGAGGTACTGAAGGAAACCTGATAACAAAAAAAAAATACATACCAATACATACCAAAGAAGGAGTTAATGTACTGACATTCAATTTCAGTTGACAACACTGAGATGTCGTTTGCTGTTTACACCAAGAGTTCTCTTTTATACCACCAGATTTGCTATTGATACAATAACCAGTCAAATGCTAAAGCACCCCTGCTTCATGAATGTGACTTGCTTTAATATTGATGGAATTAATATATTTTTAAGGCTCCTGGCTTAGCCTTAGCTAGCTTTTATTATCTATTTCTATATCTTTCAATATCCTTCATATCAGACAGAAGATTGGTATTTTATTAGTAAGTAGGAACACTAAAAATGAGAAGAAGAAGGAGCATAAAAAATAATATAGATGCAAGAAGTTTTGACGTAGGAAATCTTGTTAGATTTTCATATTAGGACATGGCTGGTGTTGACATAAGCTTTTAACTTTAGATTAATGTAGTTGTTATTCTATCATCCATCCAGACAGAACATTATGCCAAACTGTATTACACAATGCAAGACTTGAAGAATCAAGCAGCTATTGCAAAAAGTAACAACTCGACTGAAAAACACAAAGAGCTTTCCAAGAAACTGAGGGAGATTCATCTGGGTGAGTTATGATATCTGTTCTCTATCAAGTTTTCACAATGAAATTCATACTTGCAAGCTTTCCTCTCTTTTTTTTTTTTTTCTTTTTTTTTTAAGCCCATTTGAGATTTCCCTTGGTAGGTTAAACTCTGTTTTGTTCACCTATATTCTCAAATATTTTGTTACGATTTCTAAGGACGAGTTCAGGAAGCCAATAATTAAAATATAGCCTAATGTAGAAATATTAACTGAAACATTTTGTTGCAGATAGTCCCACAATTATGTGCTATTTGTTAAAAAAACACATTGAATCAAGACGGATTCCAGAATTGACGTGTTTCAACTTTTGTTTGTCAATAACTTCTTTCTCTTTGATGATAAAAGGGTTAGGTAAATTTTGGCACAAGAAGTATTTCAAGACCTATGGATATGTGAAGTTTTATCACTTTTAATCTACAAATAAAAATTGTATGCCAAAAATAAGGGTTTAGAATGTTCTGAAAAGTTTGAATTTTCATTTTCTCCAGTGTTCATTTCTATCAAACAAGTCTAAAAAAGCTTCTAATTGGTCAATTTTATTGAAATTGTCATTACTTTATTCCAAACTGAATTTTGTTCCATTTGATACCAAACTTAAAATTATAACTTGAAAGACAAGATTCAGAATGTAATGTTATAAGCAAAAATTGCACCTAAAAAAACAGGAAAATGGCGTATCAAACTTTATATATGACCTGAACCCTTATTTTCAGCATGAAACTTATATTTTTCTAACTTAAGTGATAATACTTCACACATTCATAGGTTTTGATAATTTACATAGCGTCAAAACTTACTTAATGCTTGTAGTATCAAAGACGAAGAAGTTATCTACAAAAGAAAATTGAAACAAGTCATTTCTGGAATCTGCCTTATACGGTATGATTAATGGCTGTAGTCATTGATTAACTACACAACTTTTGTATTTCCTGTATCATTAATGCTTCTCTGTGGCTTTTTGCTCTAGTAGTAGACTCTGAGGCTTGTTGTCACGAGGTGGCAGGTTCAATACCTGTCAGGGACAGAGCAAAGCTCGGTTATTGGAAAAGGCTCTTTACTCACATATTCCTGCTCCAACAAGGTGTAAATGAGTACCTGATCTTGTTGTCTCTGTTGTGAAAAAAATGTATCAGTGGCTAGCAGGCTACATGTGTCGTCCCATTAGTTTCATGATGCTACTGGATAGGGACCACTTGTAAAGCGCTTTGAGTGTTTTAGTGGATATTTGCGCTATATAAAAGCTCACCTTTTTTTCTACCCACTGCACAACATATAATCTATTATCTCTCTCTCTCTCTTACCTTAGGAAAAAGTGACAAGCTTCTACCAAAGCTAGCAAAAAGTAAGTCAGACAAAACATACAAAATTCATGGTGGTCTCTTCTTTGTCTATTTTCTCCCTCTAGAAATGGCGTCTTACGAGAAGCATCCAGATTTTGACAAATCTGTCAAGGGCAGATTAAGATCTGGTGAGGGCGACTCCGCTAAATCGGCACCAAAAGCTGAGCCGAAGGAAGCCAAGGCCCAGGAATCAAATAATGACAGCCTGGACGAAGGGTTTGGTCTGATGTTTGCTGAGCCTGAGAAACCACAGCCCTCCTTCCAAAATAGTAGGGCTCTTTATGTTCTCTTTATTGTGTTTTCTTTAACATGAATGGAGGGCATAGACATATAGATGTTACTAGTTGAAATTGTTAAAAGTAACTCAATATAATGGTTTGAGGATTTTCCTGCCGTTTCAAAATGGAAGGCAGTAACTGGAGGCCGGTTGCAACTCCCAGTTTTGCCGTTATCAAGGCAAACATGTTTTTCACTTTCCTGGGACATAAATGATTTTATGCTATTGATGCATCTTAACCCTCTCGTGCCCAACCCTTGTTAGAGTGGTAAAAAAATTCTGATGCTTACAAATCATTGTTGTTACTTAAAAACAAAACAAGAAAAATTTCGTCACTGAATACAGGAGCATTGGGAAATAGATAAACCCCACACCAACTGAGATAATGATATATCTTCAGTAGATTATATAATATGTCAGTTACTGCCTTTCATGTTGAAACAGCAGTTCAGTAGCATTTTTTAACCTTTCTTTTTCTGATCAATTAGTATATCTTTTTTATATTTTAAGCTATCATATTTATTGAGTCTATGCATCATATAGCTAAAAATTTTGTAGACCATATTAACATTTTTTAGTTTGATTTTCAGATTTTGCATCATACATATATATATCTAATATTGGGTTTTATCTATCACGTGTTGTTTGAAGACCAATCATAAATCACACATGTCGCTCCTACCCTAGTAGTGGGCATAGGAGCATGCAGGAATCCAATGTTGTTTGAAGACCAATCATAGATTACATATGTCGCTCCTACCCTAGTAGTGGGCATAGGAGCATGCAGACTTGGCGTGGCACCGTGAGCTTGGTGTCCCGTCCACCCCGACACCAGTTCAAATTGTTGTAATGTTGCATCACTGCTGCTGTCATCATAACGGAAATGGAATTTGCTTGTGCACTCGAGGTTATGGTGCATGTTTCACCGTGTTACAAGTTACAATTTATTCACGTGCCGGCGTGCATTTACACATACACACATCCTTCCCTGCCTGCAGTTATTCCCATTTTTTTTTTTTTTTTTAACGTTGTGAGTTCTTTGTACTAGAGTTCTTCACAAAACAATTTAATATTTTACTTTTATGTTGTTTAAAAAGCATTTTTTTCATATGAGACAAGAAATAGATTGTAATGATGCGTACTTGGCATTGGAAAATGACCAAAGGCACCCTCCAGAAACTCCAGACTTTCATAAACACCTGCCTCAGAAGAATTATGAGAGTAAAATGGA
>JAUEKY010132684.1:0-10152 GCA_031833965.1 Scyllaea pelagica
GTAAAATATGATGAAAACCACTCCAGGACAGATCCGGATATGCCAAAGGTAATATTGAGTCTTTGGAACAAGATATCATGATCGATTGTGTCAAAGGCTGCTGACAAATCAAGAAGGCTCAGGATTGTTGTCTTTCCGCTGTCCAAAACTTGGAGGAGATCGTTGACAATTCTCATAAGCGCTGTCTCTGTGCTATGGTTAGAGCGGTACGCTGACTGGAAACATTCCTGGAGATTGTTTGATTTCAAATGCATTAATAATTGTTTCAAGACGACTTTTTCTAAGATCTTCGACAGGAATGGTAAGTTGGAAACGGATCTATAATTTTTCAACTCTTCGCGATCTAGTGTCTTCTTTTTCAATAGTGGTTTTACAACAGCTTTTTTGAAAGGATAAAATACATATATTCCCTACTGAAACAACTGAACTGGTAAAACAACTGAATATGGGAAGAAAAGTCTGCCCAGCTTCCTACCTTTCCTTGGTTTGTCTCAATTAAAAGATTTCATTAGTGTAAGTTTGATACAGTATGCACCAATTAATGCTTTTTTTTCTTTCTTCCAGTCTTTCAATGCAATTCTTTGTTGTTTCTAGCACAAACGTGAGATTTTCCCATTATCAGTGATAACAAACATTGTTCATGAAGACAGGATGTGTGTTTAGTACCCTGAAGATGTCAAGTAAGACTGGTGGTTGCTTATATATGAGAAGCTATCAGCAACAATGATATGAAAAAACAAAAATTATAAAAACAAAACACTTCCCCCAAAAAAATTGACAGAAAAAGAAAAAAAAATTTTTATAATAAGCTACACACAGACTGACACCGTCAAATGTAATCCAAGAAGGCTTATGCTTTGATCAAGAATCAAGCATACTCCCACCAGAACTGCTACGCCGGCAATCAGACTTCTGGGAAGATAAATCACTGCCCTGGACGGAGGTGACATGAAACCGTTTCACACGTCTTGGATTTGAGGCTAAGGAATTGTCTGTGTCCTCTGAATCATCAACCTCATTAGGCTTTTCTTCAATTGTTAAGCAGGACTTCTTCTGCCCATTGGACGAAGGACTAGGCGACGACGGTGCAGTGTTGTTTGCTGAGCAAGGTTTTCCCCCCGTTTCCTTTGACAACTCATTACTACAAGGCTCTCCTGAACCATCCAGGTCATGGCAAGCTACCTGGGAAGTTTTCAATATATCAACAGGTCCCGATTCTTTAATGGTGACAGGAGGATTTGAGTAAGAATGGCCAAAATTTTGTTGGGCCTCAGTATGATTTGAAGAATGGTTATTTAGACTACATGCTGAATAATCCTCAGACAACGTATCCATCACAGAGTGGCATAAGCCTATATTAGTTATACCATCCAAGCTGGCACTGGCACTTTGGTTTGATAGGAGCTCTGCTGATGACCCAAGGTCGTTTGACTGAAAAGTGGTGCAGTCTGACATGGCAGAAATTTGTGTGACTTGCTGAGTTTCATCGTCACTCTCTGATTCAATCGCATCTGAAGAAATACTTGAGTTACAAGAAGACGGAGAGCTATCAGGATTTTCTGATGATGACTCATCTTGTATTTCCAGCATGACATGTTCCTCCGGCTTAGGCTCTGTCTCACTAATACTTTCCCTCAAATTGTTGAGTTCATGTTGAAACGCACGACTGATTTTAAAATGCATATTACCAGGCCCGAGTAGAGGCCTGCCCGTCCTACCACCGCCGTCAGCTGAATAATGTCTTTTTCTTTTGTTGATGGCATTCACCTCCTGTTCCTCCTCAAGACTTCGACCTTTCGTTAGTTTGCTGCCAGAGCACGACCGTGATATCTTTTTGCAACGGTCCTCAAATGCTTTTCTCCTTTCTGTTCTGAAAGCACTCAGGGTGTCCTCTTCGTTAGAGGATTCGCTAGAGACTGAGTAATGGATGGACGGAAGGCTTGTAGCTCCTGGGCGGCCAATGTTGTATGTGGGGTTGGATGCTGAACGCTTCCTCATTGGGCCGATAGGGTCTCCACTAGCCCTTCTGTACCTGAATTTCTTTTTACCATCAGCAGTTGTTCTAATGCCATCAGGCTGTAACTTGGATTTGGCACCCAGGGAGGATCTGAAATCTTCTTCCACAACAACACAATGCTCAGTGCTTTTACATTTCACTGGGTAATTTTCCAGCAGTTTGACTTCTACATCTAGATCCTTATTCTGTGTGACCTGCTTCAAGAAGGCTTTGTAAGATTTTACACTGTCATAATGCGATGCATCCCCCCTCTGTAAAAGCAGGGACTTGTAGGAAGAAACAGTATCATGGTAGTTTGGGGTCGCTCCAATGCAAGTGGCATGCCCATTACCAAACAGGCGGAATGAATTCACAGTGTCATAAACAGACGTTGTGTCCGAACGAATTTCTACTCTACAAAACTCCTTGTCACCTTCTTTTATTATACCATAATTAACTTCACTCTCATCTTCGAATTCCAAATCTCCTCTTTCTCTACGCCTCACACTTTCTTTATACCATTTATATATTTTCAAACAGACCAAGACTATAAATATGATTACTGCTAGAGATGGTAGAACAATAAGGTTGCTTGGCTTTTCATCTGACTTCTCAAAAAGCCACCCTGCCATGTCAATTTCCCGAGTTTCACAACGAGGCCAATCAACACATCTTATCACGCCTGTTGCATTTGACTCAAATGCACTATCATTCTTTGACACCCCTGACATGATGCAAATTGAATCAGGGTTGACTACAATGGCATAAAACTAGAGGTAGGTATAAATGATGTCAGCTAGGAATTGTAGATGATGAACCACAACTGGGATCAAATATCCAATTAAAGTCTTGGTTATATAATCAACAGAAGACATTTCTTCCGTTGTGACTCAAGCAGCGATAGGTGAATATTTCATTCTAAAATCCGTGGGGAGGAATAAAAAAGAAGATGACAAATAAGATTGTTTTTGCCAATACTGCCAGATGTTGCTTCAGCTTCAAGGAGAGTGTGAATGAACACAAAGACCTGAATGAAATGGGAGCAGTCACTGATGAAAACCTCCAATTGTATTACTCATCTCAGCCATGGAAGAAAAATTAATCTGGAAAAGAAAATTGGTAGAAAATATATGATGATAATAATAGTTTGTTTTGTTTTGTTATCAGACTCCTTTTTGTACCGACCGAAGCTAGTGTAGGGGCCCGACATAATGTTTGACATCAGAATGCGTCAAAAAGTACAAACCCAATCTGAAATCAAACAAAGGCTCTGAGCCAAGAGATTAAGACAAGCAGGCTGCTAACCCACTGTGCCTACTCTTGAATGACTCAAAGAAAATACACATAAAGGTGTACATCTAGGAAGGTCAAACAAAAATTTAATGTAGCCTGAGATTGGACTTGCAGCCTTATCTACAAAGATGCGCTGCTTAGCCACTACAGGCAGATAATAATATTGTCATCATTATTAATTCGATAGATAGACTTCAGGACAGTACAAGCTGCCCTAAAGCATAGTCATTAAGAGGAGGGCTTAAGACTGCTTTTAATGCTAAAGCATGCTTGAGTCTGAAGCAGATATGAAGATATTTCAGGGTATTAAAGCTCATAAACTATCTGCATACTGTATTTTCAATTTCAGAGAGGAAGTGCATTGGTAGTCTGTGAAGGAATGAAAAATGAGTATGCAGACAACTAAACACAATATGACACATTACGTACTACACACTGTGCTTAGCTTAAGACTGAGACAAAATTATGCTTCATTAATCTCCATCTCCGTCCAATCTAGTGCATTTTAGTAACTAGATTTATCACAGTATCAGTATGTTTAGAAAACTCCTTGATGAGAAGACCCCGGGATTCATGAAAGCATAGCATCCTTGAAACCGGTCTGAGAATATGCTATGGATCGAAGGTGAAACACAGACCCCCCTTAAATTAAACACAAAAACTCTCTCTCCCTCTCTTTTTCCCTGCCGTGTCATGTGTGTGTGCTCTGTGTGCATGGAAACGGTGGCCATATTGAAAATAAACTTATAGTTTTAAAGGTTTGACAAAGAAAATTACTTTCTTTCTGTTTCAAACGAAAGATTGAAATCTAGGTTTTTAAAAAGTTGACAATTTTTTTCCCAAAGTTTAGATTTTCAACACCCATAAAACAAAAAACTAAGAGCCTCAGCAAGATACCACTGAGTTGAGTACCTCCCAGATTGATCTGAAAGTGTTTATTACAAGTTTGGTGCTTTTAAATCACCCACTATCAGTAATTTTAAGAATACAGTGATGAAAGGTGGGCTGAATTTTACATTCCAAGAGAAACAGCATTTTCAAGTTTCTAGAAGTCACTAAATTTTTTCAGTTATTGCGCTTTAAGAGCAGTTTTAATATAACTAGGATTAACAAAATGCTTTGAAATTGACATAGATTGTTAATTACAATATTGATAAACGACTGACACCATAAATTTTTTTTCTCACACTTGACCAAAATCAACTATTTTCCCACCCGTCTCCCCCCTTAAGGCTGGCACAAAAACCAAAGCTGGGCATACCCCTCTTTCTCTCTGTCTCTGAATAAGCTGAGCCCTTGGCGTTTTCTAAATACACAGCTGACTATGTTATGTAGGAACCTACACACTCCACTACACGCTTCATTTCATTGTTGTTGTTTGACTAGCAGGCGTCGCATTTGAATATATCTAAGTTAAACTCTGAACGGATAATTTTATTAACTTTGTGTTTGGATGTGCAATTTATCTGGTTATTTATCTGATGTGACTTAGTATGTTTGAGGTGAAACTCTCAGTTCTTTATCTTTCAAAATATTTGTGTTCTTTGAATATGTATATGTATCTCGTTTGGATTTGAAAGCTGACCCCTGAACAGATAATCTTATAATTTCCTTTGAGTTGTGATGTGCATTCTATCTGTTTATCTTTCAAAATAATTGTGCACACATTACCTGTTCTTTAACCAGGTTTCTTGCTTGGATTTGAAAACTCATCTCTGAATGGATTAATATACAGAGAAACTTGTTTAAACCAAAACGGCTAAACCAAAAAATCTCAGGTCCCTTAAAATTCGGTTTAAAC
Organism: Scyllaea pelagica; assembly: GCA_031833965.1. Classification (NCBI taxonomy): domain Eukaryota; kingdom Metazoa; phylum Mollusca; class Gastropoda; order Nudibranchia; family Scyllaeidae; genus Scyllaea; species Scyllaea pelagica. Next base: position 5,091 of record JAUEKY010132684.1, read on the forward strand.
GTGTTTCGTTGAATTTCCTTTGTGCTGTGATGTGTATTTTGTCTGATCATCTTTTAAATCAAAATAATTGTGTATACAGTGAACGTTTTAACGTTATGGTTTAACGCCTGCTTCTACACAATTTAGGTCACATCCCCGGCGGAGCACTCTGGGACATGTTAACGTGCTGTCACACAGAGATAAACGGAGTACTCACACGTATATCTCACCCAGTCACATTTTACTGACACCGGGCCAACCACTCTTAGCACTGTTCCCATAATGCCGAGTGCCAGGAGGGCAGCTGCTAAAAAAACCGATTTTTACGACTTAGGTATGTCGCAGTGTAGGATTCGAACCCGCCACCTCCCGGTTACGAGGCGGACGCTCAACCAAGTGCGCCAACAAAACCCGTTTTTCTACTTCAATTTGATAGCAATTCTTTAGTCTTTGCTTAAAAAAAACCTTTTGTTAGGATGTTTGGCAACTAACAACTGATATGATGATACAATGATAATGCAATTTAGACGCAATGTCTTAACTGTTTTAACTGATATGACCAGAAACATTTTTTATTTGGCTTTTTGAATGTGCCATAAAACAATCCATGATGTCAACATCACCTTTCTAGCTGTTGTAATAGTGATAGGCAACAACCTTTTTAAACTGGCTTTTGGTGTCTATTGACCACTGAAGTTATGTCAGAATGAAGGCTTGCAATTGTAGCTAACCAGTATAGAATCTTTTCTGAACCAAGAATTATGAATAACCAGGTTGTCAGCTCTTCTAATAGTTGTTTAGTACTAAACAGAGCAAGTGAAAACCAAATCGGTTTAATTTAAAGAAATTTTTTATTTTGGCCTCCAAGAGGTATGATATGGGTCAGAATGACCCAGCCTTGTACTAGCATAGTGGGGTCAGAATTTTTTTTTCCCTTGTTGTTTTTCTTTTGTACTGCAGTATTAAGTATTAAAATTTTCACAAAGTGTGTAAAAGGGTGATTGGGGCATTCTAAAAAGGATTTTGGTCTACATATGGCTAGGACATAGCTTTTGAAAGAGTAAGGTTACGGGTCATTTTGACCCAACGTTATACTGCCCGGTTAAACTAGCACTTGTATCAGCTTTTGATACAGTGGATGGCCAGGGAGCAGTACTAGTACTAGAATTATTTAGTGTCATTGCATGCAAGAAAGATCAACTCTTATAAAAAAGTGGGTAGTACTCAAGTAGTACAGTAACATCTCTTCTTTTTTTCCCCAGGAGAAAGCCAAGATACAAAAGTAAAACGTTTGTAAAGAAATCACACAGAGAAATTGGATAAGACCTTGCGTTTCCCCTGATTGTTCTCAATTATTGGTAAGCTGTGTATTGACCTTTTGACCTGATAAGTGAAAGTAATAAAAGGAATAATAATCATTGGATTGTTGCCCACCCTTGTTTTTTTTTACCCATGTGTACCTGTGTTGAGTACTTTGGAAGACTGGAGAAATAGTCCTAGAAAAATGGCTTTAAAAGGGGCTATTTTTACAATCAATTGTAATAAATGGGGGGACATGGTGGCTCAGTGGTCATGGCTCTGGTACTGAAAATGAAGTGATGCGGTTCAAGTCCATCTGGGGAACAATTTGTGATTTTTATCGCTAAGACCCCAAGAAAAACCCCTGTGTGTCACTCCCCTGATCCCTACAACAGTAGGTGGGATCTTGAGCATAGTCCTTTTGGAGACGGACAATAAACCCGGAGGTCCCTTGTGTACGCTGCACATGTTAAAGAACCCTTGGCAGTTGGAAATCAAAAAGAGTAGGCCGTAAGGCCGCTGTCCAGGCAAAATCAAAATCCTACCACTACCACCAAAAGGTCACAGTGGGCTGATCACATGCTTGGCTTAATTACATGATCCAGTCTCTATAAGAGCCAGCTCTGCACTGTAATGGTAAATGGTACTGGATAATGAAATGAAATGATTGTAGAAATAAGATTTTAGATGGATAGAGTACAACATATGAATTTTTTTAAAGACACACACACACACACACTCTCTCTCTCTCTCTATCTCTCCTCCTCCTCAGTGGCCCCTCTCTCTTCCTTCTTCCCTCCCCTCGCTTCTTTTCTCCCTTCTGTCAATGCATGGATCAAATCACTCAAAACAATAACTGACAGCGTCAGTCGCGAGCGGGGCGGGGGGACTCACCTTTCACCCCCACATCCCGCCCCATCAAACTATTGACAGCAAGATCAGCAATCCCCTGTGGTTAAAGTAACGCGAGTGGGTACTTCAGGAAACGCATGAGTGTTTGTAATGAGTGGACAGTCGGGGATCACAGCAAAGAGATTAACTATTGTAAGCGGAGGGAGAGGAATACGCTGGACCTGCGTGTTTGTGTTGGGTAATGTCTCGGTCGGTCAGTGCTGTTTGTAAATTGGCGTAAAAAGATCAACACATCCGTTGGATTTTTACTATAAATTGTATAGTTGGGGGATGGGATTTTAGTTCAACACATCTGACACTTCGGATGTGTCGAAGTCAACACATCAGTAGTGATTTAAGTGTCTTTGTGTTAGCGCCATTCCCTTCCCAAAGAAAAAAATCAACTCATCCGACGTCAACACAAGTGAAGTCCACTGTACAGAAGGAGAAGTGTTTAGTTAAGCCTATAGCTTATATCTATATATCTAGCAAGAAATGCTTTCTGCAGGATTCATTGCTCCCAAACAGTGCATAAGACTACCAAAGCGCTTCCATAGAACTGGGTGAACGGCAAGTTGTGACAAATTGAGCATTTGGTGGAATCAATGTTTTCATTAAAGTAATCTGTGAGTTACAGAATACATTTATAACATTTAGAGAGATATAGTTGAAACAGCTCTATGTTTGAAAGCCAGTTCTGTCCATTTTTTATTTTTGGGAGAAAATGGGACTACTGTCTTTGGGCAAAGAAATGAGAAAAGTCTGAAATATGTCATTTGTCATATCAGCACAATGTCATTCCTGCCAATCCTCAACCCATTTAGCTGAGAGGACTGTGACTGTCAGCTGTGCGTCTGTCTGCACCTGTTGTGTGTATGTCTGTATTTATGCATGTGTGTCTTTATGTATTTGTGTTTATTTCTCTCTGTGTGTGCTTGTGCGTGCATTTATGTGTAAGTAGGAACAGCGAGAGGAATCTGTATCAGCTCATTTCCTTTCCTCATTCCCCAGGCAATAATTTCTGTTGATTGGTCTCCTTCTCTCCGTCTGTTTCTTGCTGTCAATTTGCAGCCAGAGATTTAAGCCATTCAAATATACCAATTACAATGTTCTGTTGACATCTTTTTCAAAGCAATATCTTATGCTTTTGAATGGTCTTATTATCAAGAAGGAGGATTTACTTAAATTTCTTATCATGTTGCAATGATTGAAGTGTGCATTTTTTTCTATTTTTTTTCTTTTGTTTTGAATGTTCACCTTTTAACTTCCCTCTTTATTTTTTGTTGAAAATGTCACTGATGTTTTTTTCATCCTTAAACCAGGCTTCATATTTTGGTATTTGCTTTAGCTGTGTTGATTTGTGTATATGGATATGAGATTTAAGTTTGGCAATGTCATTTCACTGCAAGAAGTAAAAAAAAATCATTTGAGATACAGTTTAAACACATGCCCCACATAATTGGCATCTCATTTCAGGAGAGAATTTTTCATCCTCCTTTCCCGAGTAGATACAAGTTGAAGTTGCAAAAGTAAAACTAAGCTCCCACTTTTGAAATATTCATTTTGATTGATGATAAAATGTGAAATACGAAATTTTGAACCTTTTTGTGAAAAGTAAAGTGGATCAAATCTCCATATTGTGTCCATTGTTTGCTACTGCTAAGAAAATTCTTGCTGCATTATTGTTGTCTATTGTCTATAAAACTTTTCTTACTGGTTGGCCCAGTGTCAGTATAATGTGACTGGGTGAGATATTCATGTGAGTTCTCCTTTTATCTCTATTTGGCAGCACAATAACATGTCCAGACTGGTCCGCTGGCGATGTGACCTAAATTGTGTAGAAGCAGGTGTTAGACCATAATGTTTTTTTAAAAAAGCTTTTCTTTCTTTTTGGCTCATAGACATCTTTGGATTACAGAGAAGAGAATTATCCTTTGTCAATTCATGTTTAAAACCATCCTTTTTGGTATCACATTTCATGACACTTGATGTAATGTGAATAGTCTGCACGTGTCAGTTGTGGAAATTTGTAGATGTAAGACAAAACACCAAGATGCACGAAGTAAATGATGCTTTGGGATGGAAAATGCCAAAAGATTGTATATTCCTGAAGCTTTCCTTGTCACCCCACCCATCCTCCAGTCACCAAAGATTGTATATTCCTGAAGCTTTCCATGTCACCCCACCCATCCTCCAGTCATCCTGACCCCCGTGTCATCCTACCCTGCCTTCCCTAATGCATGGTTTGGTTACAAAGACTCAGATTCCCCACACCACTTGTTTTATGCAAGACCTTTTAATTTCAGTTAAAACAAGCAGTGGCTGAAAGAGTCAACTCCTTTAGGCTTTTTGTGCTCAATTACCAGTCGTGGTTCTCAGTGCTTTTTTCTTTCATTTTACCCATCTATCCTTTAAAATAAGAAATATTTGAGCGCATCATTTGCTCAAGTTTTGATTTGACAACTATAGAATCAGGGTGCTACCACTAGCTCACAGGTCAGGGTGTCCGTCGTGTACTCAGAGGTCAGAGGTCAGTGTTCGATTCCCAGCTGCTATGAATATGAACCTGGCTTTTTTTTTCGGTGGCTTATTTTTTTCTTGTCTTTGGGTGAGCTGAAATTTCCCAGATATTTTATTTGAAGCATTTAGAATAAAAGTTTATACAGTATTGCACAGAATCTAAGGAATCTAAGAATCTGAAGGAAATTTCAATTCAACTTTTGTGTACAAAGTGAAGTAGGCAGATGTGATAAATGATGGCAGAAAAAAAAAGAGATGAAGCTAGCTTTAGGAACTCCTTCCCTTTTCATGTCCCAACACGTGAGAGTAATTATTACTGCAGTTTCAAAATGAAAGGGGGCGGGGGGGGGGGGGTATTCTGCTATATAGATAA
>JAUEKY010132795.1:0-10152 GCA_031833965.1 Scyllaea pelagica
TCTCTCTCTCTCTCTCTCTCTCTCTCTCTCTCTCTCTCTCTCTCTCTCTCTCTCTCACACACACACACACACAGAGCATCAAGTGAATTATTCTCTTTACCTAATTCTACTGAAATCTTTACGAACTCAAAAAAGGTTAGAAGACTCCTCATTTTAGATAAAAGTTAATCCTACTTAATTTTCTTCAAACAGGAATTAGCTTGCTCCATTTCATTTCCAAAGGCTGCTCCTATCCCAATACCACAAGCTTCAGTATAACGCATAATAAACTTCTATACCTTCAAAACACAAGAAAATTTTTTTTTATGATGTCATACTTCTTTCATCTTGCTCCTGTAACCCTTTTCAGTAAACAACTACTTAAAAATCAGAAAACAGAAAACTAGCACTACAACTTTATCTTTACCTGTGTTTTCTAAATCGTCTCCGGCACTACCATAGTTGCCTACACTGTCAAGGTTATTCAGGGTGTTGTACGACTCCTGCGTGCTAGGTGTGTAGGAAGCCGGGCGTGTGGGAACAGGTGGTGGTCGAGATGGTACAGTTTCCACTGGGACAGAGAGATCGGGGTTGCTGAGTTTGCAGCGTGGATCTTTCATGTTGCTCAGCAAGACTTCGCTGCCACTATCCGCCATACCTGGTGCAATTGTCTGTCTTCGGCGTTCTCGCTTATGCCTCCGCCAGACCAGGCAACCGATGACGATAATAACTAATACAACTATTACAGCCACCGCTCCTGTTGGGATAAGGGAATGGTAGTCAATTACTCAAAGGGCTTCGTATCTCAATAAAATTCTTCTATTTTTTCACTCTCAATTCAACAAAATCAGATAATTGCAATTGTTGCCGTTGGAGCACTGAAATAGAAAACAGTTTTTGAGATAAAATCTCACAGTGTCCACTCTAAAACAACCAGTCAAATGTAAACAACCATGATAACTTATGTCTATTTCAAAGTTTTAAGTACAATGTGATAAATTTCTTTTCTAATCATAACAATATTCATCTCACACTCAAGGCAGGTGAAAATGAATTATATTCACAGTATATGAAAGACATCTTCTCACTGACAGAATGTTTTTCAAACGCAAGATAAAGAAAACAAACAAGGATATCCATTGCAAAATAAATTGGGATGGATAGTCTTGATGGGCAACACACTTTGGACATCTGCTCTTCACCACAGCTTATATATTTAGTATTTAAAATGTGAGGAAAGCAAGTGACACCCAGCTGGCTTCAAAACAAGATGCTGGCCTATCCTAGATAAGAAATCAATATTTAACGCATACGATTAATGGTAATAGCAACACCTCATAGGCCATATTATTGGTGGAGCGTTCTGGACAAGTTGAGGTGCTGCCACACAGAGATAAAAAGACGGCTCACTCAAAGATAGCAACCAGTCATATGATACTGACACCCGGCCAAACGCTCTCAGCACTGTTCACATATTGCCACCACCAGATGAGACAGCTTATGAACTGCAGATTTTTAAGCCTCAGGTATAATGCAGCTAGGGATTGAACCCAAGATCTACTGGTTCAGGGCCGGAGGCCCAACATCCCTGGAAGCAAGGTTTGCAAATTTTTACCAATGATGAAACAGGAAAAATAGTGAAAGTATCTGCTAGGAGTCAGCACTGAAACCATTCTGCTCCAAGCTTGAACTTATGGGGTTGAGTTGAGTTGATTGTGCTGTGCCAATCTTTATATAAATCATTAGCAGCAAATATACAGAAACAATGCGGTTTAATTTGAGCCAGGGCGTACCAACAATACCGTAAAGCATTCCTGACGATGACTTGGCAATTGCTCCTGCAGCTGGCCTGATATGTTGGTATTCACAATTCTTTCCGCTAAAGTCACCAGTGCAGTTGCAGACATAAGTACCACCCTTCTGGTTGTGGCAGAGGCCACCATTTTGGCATGGGGATGGATCACACACCTCCGACGTCTTGTCACAATACAGGCCTACAATGTTAAAAAAAGAAAAAAAAAAATCACTTATCAAAAGATGCATATTATATTAAGTAGAATATCAAAGGTTTTTGTTTTCTTACACTTATCTTTCCTTAGCTTTACAGCCCTCAATGCACATCAGTGAGCATTGAATAATATCTAGTTAAGATCATCTCACATTGGAAAGACTAATTGTGAAAATAAATGTACTTCAACCCTCAAGCTGCAAGAATTGCTAGTCAATAATTTGGAAGCTCATTAAGAGGGGAGGGAAAGGGATGTTATCATATATTCCTCTCATTTCTTTCACTCCATTCAGATGTAAATGATTACCTGACATTAATACATTAATAGCCTTGTCCCTGTCTGAAAAAAAATTGCACTGGCGCCTACCTGGCATAATGTCTAGACCAGTTTGTTTCAGCGTTGCTGTTGGCTAGGGACCCTTTGTAAAGTGCTTTGAGCATGTTTAGTGGATATTGCATTATATAAATTAAATGCTCTCCTTTGTAAAAAAAAGGCTTTATCTTCTCCAATCAAAGAGAATCCCTTACCTTCAAACCCAGGTGGACAGTCACACAGAGGAGCAGTGGGGCCTTCAACACAGATTCCTCCATGTTTACAAGGGTTGGGTCGACAGAACTGGCCATAGGAACAGCGCACACCTATGACATTGTCCTTGCAATCACACACATAGCTGTTGGGCACTTCCAAATCCACATCGCAAACACCTGGACAGGATGAATAAGATAAAATACCACAATTGTGATGACTTTGATTGGATTCAGGGTTTTCAGATATTTTGCCTCACCTCCACCAAACTGTGCATAAAAGTTTTTGTTTTGTTATTTTTTATTTGTTTTTATCTTTTTTCATTTTAAATTTCAGCTTAGTTTGTCACTTATATCATGATAAAAAAAAAGAAATTTCCACATTGTTGGATATGAATTCTAGTGAATGATAATCTAAAAAATATCAAGAGTGTAATCATCATCCCTTAATGATTAATCAAAGAAAATAAAAGGGGAAAAAAGAAAAATACAAGGCTACTGATAAGTCAAATTCAGAACCAGTTGAACAGATTCTTTTTTTAAAAAGGATGCGTATACATAAGGAAAATTCTCGATGTTGCAGTCATCTCTCATTCAAAATGATTGTTTCAAATGGATTTTCATCATCATCATTTAGGAGATAAAAATACGCCACTGAACACTTATTAATATTCTAGGGCATCAAAAACAATTAATATTCTAGGGCATCAAAAACAATCTTGTGAAAAAAAAAAAAAAAAAAAAAAAAAAAAAAAAAAAAAAAAAAAAAAAAAAAAAAAAAAAAAAACTCAGAAAAAAAAAACCCAGAAAAAAAACCCCAAAAAAGGAGAGCAAACAAATTTTAAAAAAGAGAGCTTATTTTTCATATTTTGGGGCATCAAAAACAATAATAAGCAAAAAAAAAAAAGAGAAATAAAATAGAAAAAGAGAGAAAGACGGACAGAAAAAAAAAGAAAGTAAGAAAGACAGACAAAACTGTCACTCACCTCCTTTCTTGCAAGGGTTGCTGCTGCAGGGGTCAGGATTCAGCTCACACTTGGCCCCGGTGTACTGTCCAGCACACACACAGATGTAGGAGTTGAGACCAGAGAATTTACACTGACCTCCGTTCAGACACGGGTTACTACTGCAGGCATCTGAATGGCCAGGACAGGAAAAAAATGTTTCAATGATAAGGTTTAATGTTTTGTTTCTTTACTTGATAAAGTCATATTATCAAAGACGGCACATTCTGGACAAGTAAACCTGCTGCCACACAGAGATTAATGGACGACTGATTTGAATAACTCACCCAGTGATGACATCACATTATACTGACAACTCAACTTGGCAAACCAGTCTTGGCACTGTTCCCAGACTGCCAATCCCCAGGAGCAGGAGAGACAGCTGCTAGATTGCTGATTTTCACATCTTGGGTATGCTGTGGCCGGAGATTGAACCAACAATCCACCGGTTTTGAGGCGAACACTCAACCAAGTGAGCCAGTGGTGCCAGTGCCAGGGGAGAGCATTGTATGGGCTGAATAACATGCAATGGGTAAGCATACTTTCCACGACAAATTTCACTTTAAAGAAGAGAAAGTGGAATGAGATGCTTCATTCCTCTATTTACCACTGCCTTTGTTCATTGCTATGTTAGGTGTATTCATGAATGAATGTCCTTACTGTGACCCATCATTACTTCTCTTGTCCGCCTCATTCAGTTTACATCTTCTTAACTCTACAAATTCTGAAATAACATAATATGGTCTGCATTGTCTTAAAGCTGTAAAAATAACACATTTTCTCTTCAATTACCTCCGCCTGGTGAGAATCTGGCAGGGTAGTCCTGACAATGGAACTCTACCAGCTCAAATTCCAGGGCATGGGCCACTTCATTGCTGCCGCTGAATGGGAGAGGAATGTTGAACACACGTATGTCTTCCATGCATCCCTGAGGGAAAATGGAAAAGTTTGCATTATTTCAACAAATTCAAATGATAAAAACTAACTTAAAACATGTACATAGGGAAGTGTGAATTTTTAATTGCTATTTGGATTTATTTTCAGAAAAGGAAACATAAAAAGGAGATTTTATCAGTCATACCTTTTGATTGAATATCACAGAAGACTAATGATGGTGATAGCTTAAGACACTTCATAAAAATACTATATCAAGGAAGGTGAAAAAGAGTGACAGGAAAGCAAAACAATAATAGTTCTTAATAGTTCTAAGGGAAAAAATTCTGAATCAAATGTACACTGAACACCTAAATAACATTTTATATGAAAAGAAGTGTTGGTTGTTGTTCTTTAATATTTACACATTATGGAATTAACAAGCTCATCTTATCAAAGGCCGTTGCATATTCAAAATAAACCCATTGAATGAGTCAAACAGAAGAATCTTCATACCTCAAACCCATTGCTGATTTCCCTGTAGCCATTGGGGAAAATGTCAACTTCTGCCCCGAAGAAGATTTCCTCAGAGTCCACATTCAGGATTGCATGTACACCTGGTGACACACCCAAGGCTGTGTAGGCAGAGTCTAGGGACAGCTCTGCTTCTCGGCCATTCCTGTCCAATTCAATTGTGTGCCACTGGCCATCGCTGAGGTCTACAGGGATTCTCACCAATCCTTCCCCACTACCACAGTCAAACTGGTACACAAGGCTGCCCGATTCAATCTGGATGATTTGGAAATCAAAGATGAATATTCATATAGATAATTTGGGTCTTAATAAGAAGAAACTGTTCTGCTTTGTATCAACTATGATATCTCAGAGTAACGTTACATCACACATCCCTTTTTCATTGTGATTAAGTGATATCCAAAATAAAGAAATACTAAAAACAATAATTTTCCATTATCAACTCTTTATGCTGGTATTGACAACTCAGTAATGATGAAAAATTCTTGGCACTGAAGTTATGATTCTGTGATTTAAAATGGACCATTAACAAAAGTAACTGACATTCTGAAAAGCATGGTGATTAAAAAGGGCTGTTGAAATGAAACTGGGAAAACTTTCAAATGATATTCACCTTCAATATGCTGTAATCCACCTTCCCCTTGGCATACATCAGGACAGCCTTTGTCTGCCGGGTGCGTATGCGGAAGCGGAGTGAGAATCTCTTCTTTGTAGAATACTGCAATTTCCATTTGGAGTAACTTTTTCCTGCATATGTCATGGGACGTTCTGGGAAGCAAAAGAGAAAAACAGAGAAATAAGCAAGTAAATAAAAATACCTACCTAGACTAGAGATTAGATATACAAAAACAAATGAAGATTTTACCACCAAAAAAAAAGGTTAATAAAAAAAAATCCTTGGTTACCAAGATGATGAAAAAAAAAGGTAATGGTTATCTATAAATTCAGCAGTAAACATAGGCCATTTAGACACTACAAAATTAGATATGAAATAAAAATGTATTAAAAGGGGTAAAAATTCTACAATTTAAATATAATGCTATATTTTCAGTTCTTTTAATAAACTTAAATTGAATTAATAGCTTTGAATCAAAATTGAAAATAAGATGCAAAAAGCCAAGCTCTTTGAAAAAAGATAAACGCAACATACCTATGGGACAACTGCTTCCACTACACAGTGGTACAACAGTTGCACAGTTGTCCCCTGTGCGTCCTTCAGGACACTGACATGTGTAGTCTCCAAACGCATTCTTCTGACACACCTCATTGGCACTGCAGGTCTTTTCTCCACAGACTTGTTCCTCACAAACACCTTTGAAAAAAAATCAAGGGTGGGATAATAAGTAAAAATGCATAAAGTGAGACCTACATTTCAGATGAAATGAAACATTCAAGTAAAGAGAACGATTTCAAAAAGTTCAATAGATTATTCAACCTAGAGAGATTACAAGTAAGCATAAGACTTTTATGTTATAAAGATGCGCGACAAAAAAAAGAATTGTAGAAAAGTAGAAAGACGCTATCAATATGGAACAAATATTACCTAAGAGCAACCTAGACAAACATATCTCAAATATCTTCACCATTTCATACACACTTCCATCCACTGTTAAGGCAATTAATATGATAGATAACCTTTTAAATCTTATTCTACTGATCTTACTTTGTATCATGAATTTGAATATCATCATCATTTCATTTCATTATCCAGTACCCTTTTACCATTACAGTGCAGGGCTGACTCTCATTGAGACGGAATTTCTCTGGATCATGCTATTAAGACAAGCAGGTTATCAGCCCACTGTGACCTTTTGGTGGAAATGGTAGGATTTCAATTTTGCCCAGACAGTGGCCCTGCGGCCTATTCTTTTTTATTTCCAACTGTCAAGGGTTCTTTAACGTGCGCAACGTGCACACGGGACCTCCAAGTTTATCGTCCGTCACCGATAGGACTAGGCTCTAGATCTCATCAACCGATGTTGTAAGGATCAGGGGAGTGGCATAAGGGGTTCTTCTTGGGGTTTTAGCGATAAAAATCACTATGTGATTTTTTATCCCAAATTGGATTCGAACCCGCGTCGCTTCGTTTCAGTGCCCAGAGCCATGACCACTGAGCCACCGAGGCCCCCCAATTTGAATATCACAAAATCAAAATAGTAAACATCAATATTTTACAAACTATTCCTTACCTTTTAAGCAAACACACTGTTCAACATAGTAGTGTTTTGCAGACACAAAACTTGCACCATTCACAGTGATTGGCACAAGAGTACTCTCATCAAACTTGACCTTGCCAATGCATTTCCCAACATCACAGGATGACCTTTTACACTTGTCAGTGAAGATTGCAGCCACCCTGAGGCCAAGCTTGCTTTGGATACGACCTCGGATCCTCTCCACCTTCCTCTTCAGAGATCTTTTACTGAAAAATCTGTGAACAGATTTTCTGACAGCAAATAAAACATCCAAGTTATCTTCTGCATCTCTTTTGTACCTCAAATTCATCAGTGACGCATCTCTTTTAGATCTTCTTGGGCTTGCAGATGATGGTTGGACATTGATGATTTCAACATCACTAGCTCTCACATCCAATTCCTGTTTGAGAACGTCTTGAAAATCTGCTTTAAAATTTGCATAAAACTGCTCCTCAATCAGGTTCTCAAACTGAATTGTGATGGCATTATCCAACATTTCTTTGGAAGTGCATATCACTTTGACCATGACTTTCCCATAACTGGTAAATTTTCCGTCAGACACGCTGATATTGACCATGTACTCCCCGGGATCCAGACCGGTCAAAGCAATGAGCCGACCGTCGTCTTGGTGAACATCAAAGAGATGACTGTTAGGGGAAACAATGCTGAAGACGTTTTTGTCGTACAGATCTCTGTCTTGCGCTTCAACTTTGCCAATGACGCCCCCTGGAAAACCATCCATACATGATCGTATTGAGATGGACAAGTCTCGGACTTCAGGTGGATACAAACTGTCATCAACCACTTCAATGAGGACTTGTTTCTCTGAGAACAAGGGTGGCTTGCCACTGTCATAGACTCGAACCGTGAGATCATACCTGGTGTTTTGCATGAATAAAAAAAAATAGAGAGGGACCATTAACTTGGTGAGGCAGAAGGTATTTCCAAAACTTTAATCAAAAGTGTTAGTTACTTTGTTTGTTTTTATTGCTTGAGACAATTTTCCAGCAACTTAAGAGCCAATAGTATATGTAACTTCAATATCTTAATGACTTCATAGAAAGTTTTGAAAAAGTGTAGCACTACTACTTAAGGAAGGCAGAGGGTTTAAGGACTCAACTGTCACTGGAATTAACACATACAGCACTAGTTTTTAAAAAAAGGCCAGTTTTATACTGAATTCAATATAAAGATGGCATGCATTCTCACTTGTTACAGACATTATGTCATGGTTTAAACTTATAGCTTCATAAAATGGTATCTATCTCAACAAGAAATGGAACCTGCCACAAATTAGAAGCTTTACATTGTCTTTTAGGTGCAATTATCATTCTTTTTAGCAAGGCTGATGATACTGCTACAATAATTATATCATGATAGATGTACATTTAATCATAAGATGATATTGTGAAAATATCATATTATAATGTCTTAATATCGCTGTTCCTTGCACCAACCCCCCTCTCTATCAGTAAAGTAAACTTCTTACCACTATGATCTCAATACCACCATTACTCTCACTAGTTGACCAAAATTGATTTTTTTTCCTTTTGTACAGAGGTCACATCACATTACAAATTTCCAGACACCAAAATAACAAAAAAAACAAAAACAGAAAAAAAATGAAACAAAAAGGAAGGGGGAAAAGGAGTGATACACACCTATCTTGAACCTTTTTGGATAGTTTCCCAGCAGTGGTCAGCCTCCCTTCTTTGTCAATGTGGAATTCCCCATCATCATTGCCATACGTGATCTCAAACATGAATGGTGGTCCATTCTCTGGCAAATCTTCATCATTGACGGTGAAGGTCATGACCTCTATGCCTGTCCTTCTGCCCTCCTACAAGAAATAAAAAGGTACAGTTTATCAAATACGCCTCCTTTGTTTCCAAACTATGCAGTATTTCCTCACCACATGATACAAACCATTTACTATCAAAATATTGAAGAAAATATTTTTATTTAAAATAATTCTTATCACACATTGAATGCGAATGCATCATGAAACATCTACAACTTAAGATTTTGTCAAAGATTTATTCATGAGCTGTAGGCTAATCATTTTGTCAAGATGTGACAATTTAACACTGAAGCATAACATATAAGTGCCATTGCTTTTGATTCATCTTTCTCTGTAAATTCTATCCGTCTATTATCAAGCTTGTTTCCTCTGTGCATTTTGTCTATCTATTAGTATGTTTGTTTCTCTGTCTGTCTGTCTATTTCCCTTCTGTCATGCTTATTGTTCTTTCCCTCTCTTTCTCTACTGCACCTATTTCCATAACCAATAATGCTCACGGGTATTTTTCTTTATCATCTAAAATTTATTGTAGCAAAGCCTAGTTTTCCAAAAAAAAACCTTCACAAAGGTTCAAACACAAAGTTTTTCCATCTGAGCTTGTTTGTCACACCTTTGAAATCCCCCTACCACTCCTTTTAGCTATTTCTTTCTTGACACCTAGACTGCCATCTGGTGTTTTGTATGAAATTCAATATTTCAACAGGTTTCGTCCATTTATAACTGAGAAATAGATCAATATTTGAATCTTGAAAATATTCTTTAAGCATAAAACCAGCCATTTTTTAGTTTAGTTTTCATTGAAGAACGGTATCATATTATCAAACTTTAAACTCAATGTCCTGTTCTTTATTTTTCTCACCTTAGAAAGGTCAATAATACTAAACCCTAAGACATAACCTACTGAGATATTTAAAGATAAAAAAAATGCTTTCAATAATGGTGACTTCTTTATGTCAAAGAAATGCAAAATTTAGCAATTTTGAGAGGTGCATTTGTGCTACAGGTGGTGCCATTTGCAAAATACCATGCTGAGGTAAAAAATGCTGTTTGCAGACAAATTCCTTACCTAGTTAAACAAAAAAAAAATCAAAGTAACTATCCGATTTTTGTCTCTGAAAGAAAATATATTTGGGTTGACTTGCTCTTACAAATACAGATGGTGAGGGCTCTCTCTCTCTCTCTCTCTCTCTCTCTCTCTCTCTCTCTCTCTCTCTCTCTCTCTCTCTCTCTCTC
>JAUEKY010133128.1:0-10150 GCA_031833965.1 Scyllaea pelagica
CCACACCATTACTATTAGTACTATGGACATGCAAGGAGTTTCATTGACCTCGTAGAGAGTTAGCCATTAGGCCCTGGGTTTTATCTTTTGCAGCTGTTGAAAATTACCGAAAAAAAGTAGGGAATTGAGGTCTTTCTTTTCGGTTTATCTGTGGTTCGAATGATTTTGTTTTCGGTTTAGGGATAGTTTCTTCATATAGAGTTAATAAGCAGCCAAACAATTTCTTTTAATCTTTTCGGTTTAAGCATTTTTTCGGTTTAGCCGTTTTCGGTTTAAACAAATTTCTCTGTACAGTAAACACATTTAAATCTAAACCAAAAACAATACAACTTGTTTGGCTGCTTTTAAACTCTTAGAAGGTTCCCAATCAAATCAGAAGAACAAATTCCAGGACTTTTCCAAGACTTTCCCATGAAAAATTCCTATTTTTCAAGACATAATTTCAGCAGTTTTAAGGATTGCCATGAACTATTATTGCTGTTGAATAGCAAGAAACTAGAGCATTTGTTAAAAAGACTTTGGATTGATGCCTCCCCATACTCTTTGCATTACATATGAGAGAGGGCAGAAGAGGAAACTTGGCAAAGAACACTGTTCAGTTATAACTATAAAGGTGTTTTCACATATAGGGTCTCTTTAACTTCAATTTTAACATATATTTCATTGTAAAGTTTTTTTAAGTTGATAAATAGCCAAATAAATTTTCTTATTGTTTTTGGCTTAGGCTTTTTTTGTTTCAGTTTAGCCATGTTCTCTGTAGCTGTTATAGTTGCAGTACAGCCCTGAATGCAGACAAGAAGAAAAAATAGGGAGAGATATTGTTTCAGTTTTCGCAGAGTGACCTACATCACAATGAACAAAGAAGGCGATTCATTTTGTTATGACAAGCACAATATGTTGGCAGGATTCGAACCTTTGCTTGCTGAGGTAACATTGCTTTGCTGCCAGTGCCAGCAGAATAAGGCAGACTAGCTTATTCACCAAGATATCAACTACAGTGGACTACGCTTCTGTTGATGTTGATGGGGGAGTGAAAAAAAGATCAACACATCTGTAAAGTCGATCTTATAAAGAAAAAATCCCGCAACAAATTTCTACCCCCCCCCCCCCCCTCATGTTGCCAGTTTTGTATACATAGCTGTCTTTCATCTGTCTCAGGGAGAGAACACAACTTTCTTCCTGCTATTTCTTGCAATGAAAGTAAAGGAAAGCAAATATCTACCGTTGAATTAGTGAAGTTATGGTAGAGAAATGCTCCCCTACTGGTATTGGTATGATAGCTACGAATCCCGAATACATACTACACAAATCTGAAACCACAAATTTGGATAAGAATCTGCCAATCTGTTTAAGAGAAAAACAAACAAACGAATTGTCAAAAGTGTGAGGTCACATTATTCAGTGTCATAAGGATATATTTTCGCGGAACAGGTTTTTTTATATTCATTCTACTTTTTAGAATACATATCTCGGGGACCAACCATCTACATCTGTAAGTAGAAGATATAAAATTTCCCTCCAATTTTAATGCATCCTCGGTTGGTTGTACATGTAGTATTATTATTATCAGATACTCATACAACAACGCGCATGCTATATTCTTTAACGACAAGGCGCACGCACGTGTGCTAGCATAAGCATACATGCACGCACGTCACTGTTGTGAAAGTATTCCTCCGATTCCAATTGACTCTGACTCGGATCACTATTTTGTTTTTAAAAGAATACCCTAAACACATGGATATGTTCCAATGTCAAAAGGTCAACCATACAATACATTACACGAGAGTGTGTAGTACGGTGTTCTCTCTCTCTCTCTTACGAATTCTCAACAGACTGCACGTCTGGTTGCCTGACAACTCTATACCTTGATCTGGATTCTACGTCTAAAAACAACAAAAGAGATTCAATAAAATTGGACTTCGTGTCATTGTATATCATCATAGAACAAACAAACACACACACACACACACGATTACACACAGCTACACATTTTATTTACACACACACACTCACACACTCTCTCTCTCTCTCCTCCTCCCTTCTTTTCCCCCTTCTATGAATGCATGGATTATCACTCAAGACAATGACTGGACGCTGTCGTGAGCGGGGCATGGGAACTCACCTTTCACCCCCATATCAAACTATTGACAGCAAGATCAGCAATCCCCTATGGTTAAAGCAACGCGAGTGGGTACTTCAGGAAACGCATGAGTGTTTGTAATGAGTGGACAGTTGGGGATAACAGCAAAGAGATTAACTATTGTAAGCGGAGGGAGAGGAATGCGCTGTACCTGCGTGTTTGTGTTGGGTAATGTCTCGGTTGGTCAGTGCCTTTTATATTTGGCGTAAAAAGATCCAATACATCCGTCGGATTTTTACCATAAAATGTATAACTGGGGGATGGGATTTTATTTCAGCACATCCGACACTATGGATGTGTTGAAGTCAACACATCCGTAGTGATTTAAGTGACTTTGTGTTAGCGCCTTTTGCGTTCCAAAGAAAAAGATCAACACAAGTGAAAATCAACTCTTTTAATGTCAACATAAGTGAAGTCCACTGTACCTCACCGCCATAAAAAATGTGACTGGAAGGAGACCTTTAACTTTAGACATATATAGGTCTTTCCTGTGTGTTGGGTTACATTTGGAGTGGTGGACACGATGTACCCTGTGGCTCCTTTTATGGCTAGAGAGCTAAATGAGCCCACACACTACTGCCATCAGTTGATAAAATGCCCTTTTCTGTGTTTCTCTCATGTTTGATATAGGCAAAACGGGGTTGAGTAAGGTATTTGATGTGTCCATTGCATATTTGTACATATAAAAAAAAGTGTTTCGTCACTTGTAGTTTGAAAGAAAATCACATGACATGAACCATCTTTTGGCCTCAGCTGAGAATAGTTTTTTTCTTCAGGTGAAAATAAAGGGATGAGGCATTCTGTCAGGTGAAAATTGGAAGAAAAAAAAAAAACCCCGCTTTTTTTGTCTACAAATCCTTACAGAGAACAGCATCCTTTTGATTTTATCAATTTTCTCTTTGACATGTTTTTTGTCTTTTCCAAACATACATAAACACTAATGATTTCACAAATTAACATTTCCGCCCCTATAATTCAAAAAGGCATTTTGTCAACTTATGGCAGACAAAAAGTGCTATGAAGGCTTGGATGAGAAGAGTAACATTGCTTTAGATACAAAACTCAATAAATAAACAAAAAAATTCACCATACACTTGTTTTATTCCTGACTGACAATTTGAAATACAATTCTGAAAGATAAATAAGAGATTTGGCTCCCAATTAAAATTTTCACCATGCTGGTTTTTCAACAGAACAAATTGCAAATGGAAATATGGAGATACAAACTTCAACTTCTGCTATCTTAATTCCGTTGTGAAGGTTGAGATGTGAAGTCATCGACATTTTACTTTTCACTAACATAATAAAAAAGCTTCCATTCCCCAGCTAACTCTGGCTACAAATTCTAATATTAATATATAGTGATACACGAGCATTGTAACCATGAATGATATTGATGTATTAATAGCATCAAAACAAACACACATTCTTTGCTGACAATAAAAATAAATACTGACACTGATGAAATACAATGAACACTTAAAACATTAAATGAAATAGTTATGGGTTTCTATTGTGGTAGAAATAACAAGAATTCAGAGATGTCTGTGTTAGGTTGAAAAATAAGAGCAAAGGAAAAATTTGGATGAGAATGATTGCTTTACTTTAGCTAAAAGATTATAAAATTGCCATAATTTTTCACTTAAAAAAGGAAAATGTATTGTCCAGAACAAACAAACAAACAAACAAAAAAAGAGATTCTACCAATGCACTCCTGATTCATTCTCAGACAAGTAGAAAAAAATTGAATAAGAACATTTGTTGCACTGTGTGAAAAAATTGGGTGTCATAATGAAATGTGAGAAATAGCGCTTGGTTCCAGTCCTATAATATAGCACAGCCACCCTTCTCCTTGAATGGGTTCTCACTGGGTTTGCTGAAGCCACGGATCAGGTAGTCCTCCTCCAGATGGGACTCACAGTACTTGTGCAAGTCATCAATGCATTGTGACACTCTGAAGCGGGTAATTTGAGCTTCACATCTCAACTGTTCAATGAGGCGGCGCTGTTGTTGAAGGCCTTCTTGGAATTTATTCATGATGCCGGCTACTAGAATAAAACAAGAAAAATAAAAATATGAAAAACTAAACTAAGCAAACACCAAGAAAAATAACATAATTAAAAATTGATCCAGATCAATGGTTGGCTCAAGGTAAAACAAACAAGAACTCTTTGGTTGCTGAGAGATATATAAAAATATTTACATAGCTGCCAACTTTCCCCAGAGCAAAAACAGACTCAGCAACACACGGCCCAGGAAAATAGGATCCAGCCCATACATACATACATACAAACACATGTCACAAACACAGATAATCATAAACCGGGAAATAAATGAAAAATTGCATTGTTGTCACTTACCTACAACACAGGCTTAAATGGAACTCTGTTGTTTGCTTGTACTAATACCTGCCTTCATGGAGACTAGGTGTGTGTATGTTTTAGAAGGTCTTAGAATGTCTGATCTTCCATCATGCGAAATGCTAATGTTGCAACGACATGGTTTGCAAAATGTGTGATGTACAAAAACAGATGAACTGGCGATGAATGGAAACTCCTCAGAATATTTAGCAGAGAGTGTTTGCTTTCTATAAATTTTTGCCTGCTTAAGCTCCATTATGAGAGTGGATAGAAAATCTTTGAATATTCCCGTTTTTAAAGTTCGCAATTTCTAGAATAAGTCTGGTTATGTCTTGCTATACTAGATATCAAGCCCGCACAAAATATTGAAGAGTATCACACATGTGACTCCTTGCAAGGAATTAAAATGTTTCACTGCACAAGAACACTAAATACTCTACAAAGCAAGTTATTAAGAAAAAACACATTAAAATCCAATATGGAATGATTGAAACATCTGCTTCAGAAATAATGAATAAGCTAGATCTGTTGGGTTGATCGGTCGATCACACAATCAAACGATGAACACAGTCGGCTTACTGCTCACTTTAATTGCTTCGCAGAGCTTTGTTTTCAATCCACCATCCGCTTTATCTAGACGTCTCGCAAGATACGATTTTTAGCTGCTTTTACGGGGAAGAGTCACTAGTTCTCGCATTAGCCACTGATTGCCAACAAAGATCGCAGATAAACTAAAAAAAAATATATTCGATAACCAGTGGTTACCCAATTTTTCCTAAAATACGATCCAAAGAAAAAAACTACCAGACCGCGTTTGGTAGGATTTCGTAGCCTTTCAAAAGGGGGAAATTATACTAAGTACGATTTTATAGTACTAGTTGGCAGCTATGCATTTGTATTTACATGACATTTAGATTACAATAGTGTCTAATTAGGTGATAACAAATGACATAAATGTAGCTAAGTTGATTAAGACAGAAAAAGAATGAGGAAAACAAAACTTCATTTGGAAAAAAAACCCCAATAAAACAATTATGACCATGAAATGTTTAAGTTAACTTAAACATTATTCAGCTGGTTTGGCAGCTCCTTAAAGGAAAAAAAAAAGGAAGAACTCTCTGTTCTATTTAGTACACAATGCATTCAAAAGCTAAATCATACTTGCTCTTACTTGTATCGATATGATGAGACACAAACATGTAATTATGCCTACTTACAGTTTGAATGTAAAGAGCCTTGAGCATGCTAAGTGGATATTTTGCTAAAGCTTACCTATGATTTTTCAGCCATCATTCAAACCATGACAAGATCGTCGAAGTTTCAGACTAGATTTATAAACATCTATCCATCATCTTATAAATGATATCAAGCACACTGCTCCTATGCCAGAGTATTTGTCTTTCTCAACCAAAATAAAAACAGTGAAGCCTTGCAGAACCTTGCAAACGTTATATGCCTGCAATCTTGATAAAATAAAAGTGTATGTTTTCAAATCTTCCTTAAAGGAGCGCTTTCAATAGCAGAAACCATAGAAGTTGGCACTAGCTAGTATTTTCAAGTTTCTATCTGACTTAAAGTGGGAAAATTACCAGAGCATGAAAATATTATGAAACTTACCTGGTTGATGTGATGCCTATGGCACTGTGAATAAGAAGAGAATGATAAAATTTAACACTCCAGAAGCCAATCTACTACAACTAAGGCCAAACAATTCTCTTCTGAGTTCAACATGCAAAGGAAAAAATAATATATTACTATACACCTCACCAAAGCTTAAATGTTTTTTTCAACAACAAAACAGCAATTTATGCCCTGAACCAGTGCTGCAGTGAGAGACATGAAAGAAAATCAATGTACCATAGCATCACACCATTGAGCTGAATTGATATTGCCATGGCAACAGAAATGTCATGGCAGGGTGGAGACTGCCTAAAAATCAATAATTTCTCCCTCATGAAAAATCTTTCTTTATTCTTTTTTCGGAATGTCACCAAAATATACAAGAAGAGGTTTCATTCTTTATTTTCTATCACATGGTGAGTATAATTTCAGTGCAGCAATGGCACTCTTTAACCATGCTTTTTCATTACAGTCTTGGAATGTTTTACAATGCATTAAATACAGAGTTAGAGAGAGGACATGGCATAACTTGTAATAGCATTTACACCCAGGACAATGATGTCAAAGAAAGGCTTAAACTAAACTACAACAAGCAATGAGTAAATCTGCTAATCTACACAGTTATTATCATGAGAAGGGGTTTGGTAGTTGCAGGTGATGGTGATTCTAAAGAAAGAAATGATAATATATACATTCTAGAACAAATATCCTTCTATTGAAATCCAAGGGCCAACAAAATCATGTCATCTAGGGGTTCTTAACAAGCTTTCTTAAGTAGGTAAGTGCCATTTCCTTGTCTATTTTTTAAATGTAGTGGTGAAAGAGGAGCAAAACAGAACCTCAGAAAAAATTTCCAACTAGCTACATATGAATACAAATATTCAAAAGCATAATGAAGCACAGTGCACAATGCAAAGAAAAAACAACAAAACAAAAACACCTCAGCTCAACAAGAAAACTCCATACAAAATCAAATTAAGAATAAATGAGTTATAATTACATTAAGAAGACTTGTAAAACAACTGCAAGTATAAATTTGAATCACTTTAGCTGACACATTTAGGTACCAATATTAGCAAAGAACACATATCTTTTGTCAATGGAATGAAAGAAACTTTTAAAGAAGGCTTTAAATTAAAAAAAAAACCCGTTTTAACGTAATGGTTTAACGCCTGCTTCTACACATTTTAGATCACATCGCCGACGGAGTACTCTGGACATGTTAACGTGCTGCCACACAGAGATAAACGGAGGACTCACACAAATATCTCACCCAGTCACATTATACTGATATTGGCAAACCAGTCTTAGCACTGTTCCCATAATGCCCAGGGTCAGGCAAGCAGCTGCTAAAAAAAACGATTTTTACGACTTAGGTATGTCGCGGTGTGGGAATCAAACCCGTCACCTACCAGTTACCAGGCGGACGTTCAACCAAGAACGGCGATGAAGCCAGTGAATTCAAATAAAGAAGAGAAAATAGAAATATTTGACATTAAAGATAAATGAAATCTAGCAAATCTATTCGGTTGCTATCATCATAAGTTGAACAAAAATGATGATTTTAAAAGATTTCAAATAATTTCTAAGAAAATTTACTAGACACCAGTGAGTATTTATGCAGCTATTTCTGAAATCGTAAATATTGCACAATACAGATCTTGAGTGAAATAAGTCTCCTCACCCACTCCTAAAAAGGAATCCACTCCTTGGATCTCATAGCATTCAAAATTAGTATATATACACAGAAAAAATATCTTATGCCCCCATGGGATGAGCAGCAAGCAATCTATGAAAGTGAAATTTCTATCTCAAGTCCTAGTGTCCTGCTTTCTTTGTCATGACTCAAGAGATCAACTAGCATAATATGATGAATTAGCTGAAAGTCCAAAAGTTCTGTTACGTATCTGAACAGGGAACAAAATATGGCAAAGAAAAGCGTCTTCAGCTTGTTACAGATCATTTCAAACAGTGCTTCCAAATATTAAGGTTAGCTTAGCACTTTTAAGGAATCGGTAAGACAACAGTAGGTAACAAATAAGGACAGCAGGACATAAGTAAATCTAAATGAAAGAATTTAAACAAAAACAGATATAACCTTTTAACTTTGAGCAGAAATGTTTTCTAATGTAGACTGATATTGGTGAATTGATGGCCTCAACTATTGAGTTTTTGTTACAATGTTGACTTTTCTATGGTTCCATAGTGTTTGGTACACAAAAAGTTTAAATGCAAACTTACACTACAATGCACTTGATTATGGATATTAATAGTGAAAATATAAAAAGATATTATCAACTACTTTCCTTGAAAATGGGAACAAAAACACATTCTGGTTAAAGCCAAATTAGAAAACGGTTTTAAAAAATCCAGACAACAGATATAAACTTATTGATGTTAAAAAATGCATGGCAATGTTAATCATGACAATCAAAGAAAAAAAAAATGTTTTGAAACACAACAATGAAACATACAAGCTTTCCTTGAACTTGACAACAATTCTGTGCAAATTCGTTACTTGTTAAGTAAAAAAACAACACAAACCAGCATATTCAAATTCTTTTGCTAAAAATAACAACCCACAATTTAATGTGAAATGAGCAAAACAAAAGACAAAACCAAAATCTGGCATTCATCTAATTTCCCTTAGACTTAGAAAACGGAATTATCAGGCTTTCAGAAAGAAAAGCAACGGTAGTAGGAATTTAAAAATATCTTTAATAATACAAAATTTAAAAAAAGGAACCCAGAAAATCTAATTCATCAAAATTTCATCATGAATGACTACTTGCTAATATATCTTAATTTGCTTCCCTTTGTTTGTCAGAAAAGCACCAAAATATCTCAGCTAAACCTCTTGAATAAGGATGTTAGTGTTAGGAATACTTTTAATAGATCAAAGACACATGAGCTTCATGTCTGATCTTCCAACATGCCCCCCTCCCCCCCCCCGCCCCTTCCCAACGAAAAAAAAAAAAACCCCAAACAAAGCAAAACAAACCAAAAGAAAACATGGTGCAACCCAACAAAATGCAAAGAATCAGTGACAGCAACATATAACAGAAAAGGGAAAAATCTGAGAGCACTAAAGAATCCTTAATCATTAAAGGATTATTCCAAATGAGATTCTCCGCTCAAAATTAGGAATGAATCAATAAAACTGCCGATTAACAGAGGTATTTGGTCAAAAATAATCCATTATAGTTCTTTTAAGATAAGAAATTCAGAGATGGGTACAGAACATGAGAAATTTATGTCAAAGAGGCAAAAGCTATTTTAAAAAAGGCTTTGCATCAATTGTTGATACAAAACTTTCTCCTAAAATCAGTGATCATGATTGCCCAGAACTTCCTCCATTCTATTTGATCACTTGTGACAAGACAGAAATAAAAAAGAAGCCCCACTCACAACCAACTCCCCTCCCTCAACCCAATAAAAACAAACAAGTTAATTCTTTACTTGTAAAAAAAAACCCCAACAACATTCTACTTGGTGATGTTGAAATTACAATATTGTGCACATCTTCTTTGGCCTGAAACGATTGTCTTTTTCTGGGTAAATCAGGCGATCTGACCGTAAGTTTTGGTTGCAGTAGTGGCTAAGTTCACGTATAGACTGTGAGGTTTTAAGTCGTTTCATGTGGGCCTGCAACCGGAGCGAGTGCACTTCCTGTCTAGCTTTTCTCAATGCTTCAGCTTCTCGAAGATTAGGGTTGCCAGCCATGCTAAAGATAAGTGAGAGTGAAGAGGAAGCTGGGGCAAAATGAAATAGAAATAAAACAAAAATATTTGCAGATTAAGGAGTTCAAGGTTGATAAAAAAAAAAAACATTTAAAAAGGGTGGGATGAAAAAAAAAATCATCAGTCATCAGCCACGCAGTTTTGAAAACCTGATTGTTATTCGAAAGTGACAGAGTGAGAATTCCACAGAAGCACGGGGCCATGCAGAGGATTATCAATTAACAAGTCTACAACACAAAACACCATAATATTATATATATATATATATATATATATATATATGTATA
>JAUEKY010133238.1:444-26766 GCA_031833965.1 Scyllaea pelagica
TGCCAAGCGGGTGGGACTATATTGATATTCAAATCCAACAAACCACCACGGCACGGGGTAAGGTCTACAGGGTCAAAAAAGACTGTAGGCCTATCAAGCATGAGCCTGTGCAATTGGCATGGGTCAACACGTTAGGCGCATGGGACTTTGCTCGGTTTGATGGCAGAAGCCTCAAGACTACCTCATCAGAATCCAAGACCTACAGAAAGGTGGCAGGGACCTACGGGGCCAACAGCTTTGCATGGAAGACGTGGGAGAGGCAAACAACCGAATACCACAAGACAGCAAAGGAGACGTACAACCTGAAAAACCTGTACTTTACAGAGGCTGAGAGAGAGCTCCTACAATACTGTTTCCGTAGCAAGCTGGTCATGTACAGGGTAGGCACAGGTGATTGGTTGCCCTGCACCGTGCTCACCAACACCTACGTCACACAGCCCGCCGCCTCACAGATGTTTGAGGTGTCCTTTGACATTGAACTTGCTCAAGACATCAGATGCTAAGACTCCTATTAGACGGCAATGAGATTGACCTCTATCAAGATGAGAGCGTCAACCTCACCCTACAGTTTGCAGACATCCAAGAGATTAACAACTCCCTTGGGTCCTTTTCGCAGACATTCCGTGTGCCAGCCACAGCGAACAACGTAGACTATTTTGGTCCTCTTGATCGATGGTCTGCGGTGGATGTCTTGAACCTCAAGCAACGCATCCCGGCTGAGCTCCTCAGCAACACCATCCCTATCATTCAAGGGTTCTGTCAGGTCAAGGCCATCTATATCCAAAAGGAGAGGTACGCAGACATTGAGCTGGTCTTTTTCTCAGGGTCCATTGACCTCAAGACGGAGCTGTCTGGCAAGATGCTCAGGGACCTTGATTTGAGCGATTATGACCATACCCTAAACATTGAGAACATCCAAGACTCATGGGGTAGCGGAGAGCCCGTGCCCTTTGATGGGTCTGTACGCTATGGCCTGGTTGACAAGGGTTGGAATTGGAATGCTACCAATCCCCCGTGGACTGATACGGCTGGGCTCTGGCAAGGCCAACTGACACCCTTTATCCAAATCAAACGGGTCTTTGATGCCATCATGGACGACGCGGGTTTCACCTATGACTCAGATTTCTTTGACACCACAGGTGAGGGCAACGTCTCCGCTATGTACATGCCTTGTCTCAATGGCACCTCCACAGTCAACACAGACGCACAGGAGGACCAAACAGCCTCAGCGGGGTTGGACGGAGACAGGACAGGCACCACCGGGCTGGCTGTCTTGCAACTGAGGGACACCATTGCCAACGCTACAGACCCCAATGACAATTGGACCAGCGCGGGCGGTTTCAAGTACACAGCACCCTACACAGGGTATTACAAGGTGCGGTTTTATTGCAAGTGGAATGTAGGTATCACCGCCTCCCACCACGTGCGTCTCTACCTGTACATCAATGGAACACAGGTGACCAAGTTGCTTGACACAGACCTCACCCAGAGTGACAATCTCATCCTACGCTTTGCTGACAATGGTTCTTTCACATGGGACGAATTTGTATGGGATGGAGCAAGTCAGCACGTAGGTGCCACACAGCTCGGTGATAACTACGTCTATCAGCAAGGCTTTCTGTTGGAGTCAGGTGATGACATTGCCATCTATAGGGAGACCAATGGCATCTCTGCCAAGATTTGGGGAGGAGGTACGGACACCCCAGAGGTAGGCAAAGAGCACACCACGTCCATGGAGGTCTATGAGGTCAGCTCTCCACTGAGCGGGCAGAGTGTCACCATGAGTGATAACATGCCTGATTTCTCACAGCTTGACTTTGTGCTTGGCCTACAGAAGATGTTTAACCTGGTCTTTGTTCCTGATAAGGTCAAGGCCAAACACCTACTGATTGAGCCCTTTACAGACTACACAAGCACGGGCACAGCCAAGGATTGGACAGACAAGGTGGATTTTAGCAAGGACCTCACCCTTGCTCCCACCGCAGACCTCCAAAAGCAAGAGTACCTGTGGACCTATACAGAGGGCAATGATTTCATAAGCCAAGCTGTACAAGAATCCCTAAACCGTGTGTATGGCCGTTTTCGTGTCACAGAGCCTGACAATGATTTTGCCACGGGCACCACGTCTGTCACAAGCACCTTTGCCCCATTCATCACAAGTCTCATCCCGGGAGGGACGCAATTCATCCACCGTAGCCTCACCAAACAGGGCACGATTGTAGAGGACCCGCTCCCCATGGTAGCCTATTGGCATGGTCTATCCCAGCAATTTGGAGAATGGTATCTCCGCGGTGATGATGGGAGCACAGGCTCTGGGTCTGATTTCTTTCCCAGCTTTAGCAACTACAGCACCGACTTTGCAGACATCACAGACAAGGACCTCATGTTTGGCATGGAGTCACCCTTTGTGCCTATGATAGCCAACCCGGTCAACACCTTGTATTTTGAGTATTGGGCTCAGTACGTGGCAGAGCTGTACAGCGACGAAGCACGCACCCTCAAATGCTCCATGAGGCTGTCCAAGACAGAGCTTGCAGACTTTGAGTTCTCTGATAGAATCTACCTCAAGGACAGCTATTGGAGGGTGTTGAAGATGTCCTATGATGCCAACATTGAGGGCCTGACAGAGGTGGCATTGATCACGGAGCTGAGTGACGTGACGGTCTGTGAGGACGTGCCCACAGCGTGGGACAGCCGCCGCAATTACATCAGGTTCAACAACAGTAGTGGGGTAGCCCCTGACTTTGGCAGCCAAAAATGCTGTGAGCTGTATGGTTTCCAATGGGTGGCCAACAGCGGTGCGGTGGGCAAAGTCACTCCCAACTTTCTGTGCAAGCCCCGCCCCCAAATCCAACCCCCACAAAATGAAGCACAGTAAGCACATCCTACCTGCCATCACCCTTCTGCAAAACGCCAAAGAGCAAAAGCGGCTCCCTTGGTGGCTGGTCCCCCTTGACTATCTACTCACCGCCCTTTACCTGGTCACCTTCGTTGGTGCCATTGTCTGGGCTATCTACATGATTTGCAATGGCTGATGTAACACAGGACGTAATCCTCTCCTTTAACGCAGACACAGGAGGGGTTGACAAGCAGGTTGAAGACCTAACAAAGGCGGTTGAAGAGCTGAGCGGTGCCATTGATGGCATGAGTATGGCCATGAATGACAATGCCAAAGATTTTGGCAAGTCAACCAAGGACATGCAGAAGGATGCCAAAGAGACGGCTGATGAGATTGAGGACGTAGGCAAGAAAGCCAAAAAGGGAGGGTCAGGCCTTGCAGAGTTTGGGGCCCTCGGTCAGGAGGCTATAGGCCCGCTTGATGAGCTGACAGGTGGCATGGCTACCAAGTTTGTGGACAGCTTTGGTGCGGTTAAGAAAATGGCCTCTGGCATGAAGCTGCTCAAGCTGGCAATTGCTAGCACAGGGCTTGGGCTTCTGGTGGTGGCTCTTGGGGCCGTGGCAACAGCGTTGGCACAAAACGAGGGCTTCATGAAAAAGCTCCGCAAGTCTATGCTCTGGATGGAGCCGCTGTTCACCCTCCTCAAAGACACGCTCACCGACTTTGGCAATGCCATCATAGACGCATTTAGCAAGCCCGGGGAGTTCATTGAGAACGCTAAGCAAGCGGTCATCGGCTTTGGTGACACCATCAAGGAGTATGTGCTTGGGCGTATTGAGCTCCTCATGGACGGGCTGGGCATGCTTGGGAGTGCTATCACAAAGCTATTCGAGGGTGATTTCAAGGGTGCCCTTGCTGATGCGGGAGAAGGTTTCTTGAATGTCCAAAGGGCTGTCAACCCCGTTGTGATGGCTACGGAGGCCATGGTCAATGTGGTTGGTGATGTTGTGGAAGCTACACAGGAGTGGGTAGCCAACACCTCCCCTCTTGTGGACGCTCTTGATGCTTTGGACAATGCCACAGAGCGCAATGTCAAGCAACAGGAAAAGTTGGACTATCAGACCAAAATGAGTGCCCTGACCAATCAGGAGCTCAAGCGGTCCATTGATGACACCTCGCTGAGCTATGATGAGCGCATTGCCATAGCCCAGAAAGTAGGTGAGGAGGAGCAAAAACTTGCAGACCAACAGGTACGTCTTGCTGAGGATGCCGTTGCCCTGGCACGCCGTCAAATCCAACTCAGGGGTGAGAGTACAGAAAACACCAAGCGTCTACAAGACGCGCAGCTTGCTTTGGCTGAGGCACAGGCTAAGAGCCTTGAGGTAGAGGCACAGGGACAGCAAACCGTGCTGAGCCTACAAGAGCAAAAACAGGCGGGTATTGACGCAGAGATGAAGGCGCGTCAAGATGAGCTCAAAGCCCGGCAAGACTTGGAGGATGAGCTTTTTGCCTTGACGCAGGGGGCTGAGGACAAAGAGATACTGAGTGCTCTACAGGCCTATGATAAGAGGGTAGCTATAGCGGGTGATGATGAGGGTCTCCTCCGCATGGCTACAGAGCAACTAAACAAAGAGCTTGGTGACATCAATACCAGGTACCGCACGGCTGAGGAGCAAGCTGACAAGGCCGCCGCTGACAAGAGGCTTGCACAAGAGAAAGAGATTGCTGGAAAGGTCAAGGGTGTCAGGGACGCAAGCATCCAAGCCATAGCAGACCTCTCAGAAGCCTTTGGGGGTATCACCGTGGAACAAGAGCGGGAACGCGCAGACAGGGAGCAAGCCATCCAAGATGAGACCTATCAAAATGGCTTGAGGCTCATGGAGCTGGAAAGACAGGCCTCCATGGAGCAAGATCAAGAGAAAAAGGCACAGCTTGAGAAGCAACTCAGGGAGGAGCAATACCAAGCTGACCTGAGAGTCTACAACTTGGAGCTTGAGAACTACAACAAAAACCGTGCTCTGGATGAGCAAGCACGCAAACAGTTTGAAATCCAAAAGGCTGTAAGCATTGCACAGGCGGCCATTGCTCAGGGTGAGAGTGCCGTCCAAGCCTACAAGAGCGTGGTGGGTATCCCCGTGGTGGGGCCGGGCTTGGCTGTGGCAGCGGCGGCGGCGGCTGTAGCTGCGGGAGCTGCACAGATTCAAGGCATCAGGAGACAGACCTATCAGAGCACAGCAGGGGAAGCACCAACACCACCGCAAAGGCAATTGCAACCTGTGGGGGGTGTACCGGGCACAGAACAGGGAGGCATTGGGGGTGGCCCTCAATTGGACCTCAGTTTCCTTGGGGAGGGTGCGGGTACCTCTGGACCCATCCAAGCGTATGTGTTGGCACAGGATGTCAGCACGGCACAACAGGCCACACAGAAAATTGAAGACCAAGCCACACTCTAAACAAAAGACATGAGAATCATTGAGCTGATAATTGACGAAGACGCAGAGCTCTACGGGGTGGATGCGGTGAGCATTGTAGAGGCCCCGGCCATTGAGATGCCCTTTGTAGCATTGAAAGACCAAAAGGTCACGTTTAAGGAAACAGACCAGGACAAGCGTATCCTGATGGGGCCCGCCCTCATCCCTGATAAACCCATCTATAGAAAGAACGGGGAAGAGGAGTTCTACGTCTACTTTTCCAAGTCCACCATACGCAAGGCGGCTGAGCTCTACCTCAAGCACGGCAATCAGGCCAACGCTACCCTTGAGCATGAGCACACAATCAATGGCCTCACCATGGTAGAGAGCTGGATTGTGGAGGACAAAGAGAAAGACAAGTCTGCCCTCTATGGCATGGACGTACCCCTTGGGACGTGGATGGTCAGCATCAAGGTTGACAATGAAGCCATCTGGAAAGAGTGGGTGAAAGAGGGTAAGGTCAAAGGCTTTAGCATTGAGGGGTACTTTGCTGACCGCATGAAAAAGCAACAGGAGGAGGAGCTCCTCGAACAGTTGGCCCGTGCCGTGGTGAAGGGTGACAGACGGACCAGGCAAGGCAAGCGCGTTGTAATGGAGTCATACGCTGACTATCCAGACGCGGTGAGAAACAATGCCAAGAGAGGCATAGAGCTCAATGAGAAGCAAGGCAACAAATGTGCCACCCAGACAGGCAAGGTGCGGGCACAGCAATTGGCCAACGGTGAGCCGCTCTCTTTGGAAACCATCAAGCGCATGGCCTCATACCTTGCACGGGCTGAGGAGGACTACAATGAGAATGACACCACCGCCTGTGGCACCATCTCCTACCTCTTGTGGGGTGGCAAGGCTGGCAAGCGGTGGGCAGAGAGCAAAATCAAAGAGCTCATGTTCGAGGCTCTCAAAAAAGAATTGAGTGAGTAGCTTCAGGATTGAGGCCTCAAAACCGTCTATACAAAAAACCCCCTAAGCATGAATATCACAGAACGCGTGCAAGAGGTTTTCAACCGCTTCAATGTAAACCTTGAGGTGACAGAGAAAACCCGCACGGAAATGGCTGAGGCTGCCCTTGATAACGGCACAGTCATCTACACAGACGCAGAAGCGTTTGCAGAAGGCGTGGAGGCCTTCATCATCAATGACGAAGGTGAGCGCATTCCGTTGCCCGCCGGGGACTACACTTTTGCTGATGGCACCGTGATTGTGGTGGGTGAGGGTGGAGTTGTTCAATCCGTGACAGCTCCCGAGGTAGAGGAGGCACCCGCTGAGGCACCTGCTGAGGTGGCTGAGTTGGCAGAAGAGGATGAGGAGAAGAAAAAGGAAGAGATGAACTACGTCACCCGCGAAGAGGTGGAGGAGATGGTCATGGCGGCCATCCAAAAGTACATGGACCCCAAGGAAGAGGAGGAGAAAGAAATGGAAGAGGACAAGGAAGAGGACAAGGAAAAGATGTCTTCACAGCTTGTCCAAGAGCTGTCCTCGATCAAGGCGGAACTCTCTGCCATCAAAAAGCAAGCGGCCTCTACAGGCCTCAAGCACAAGGCCCCGGCTGTCAAGCCCGAGCCTGTGAATCTCAAGAATCTAAATACTCAGGAGCGCGTTCAAGCAATCCACAACCAATTTTCTAAGTAATGGCAAACGCTTCAATTGCGGTTGGCACATACGCTGGGCAGGCTGCCCTTCCTTATGTGGCTGCCGCTGTCCTTTCCGCTGACACCATCGCCAATGGCTACGTGTCTGTGATGGAGAATGTCTATTCCAAGGCTGTCCTCCGCAAGTTCTCTGGCACGTCAATTCAGGCAAATGATGACTGTGCTTTTTCAACCCCTGCATCTAACCAGCTCACTCTTGGTGAGGCT
Organism: Scyllaea pelagica; assembly: GCA_031833965.1. Classification (NCBI taxonomy): domain Eukaryota; kingdom Metazoa; phylum Mollusca; class Gastropoda; order Nudibranchia; family Scyllaeidae; genus Scyllaea; species Scyllaea pelagica. The sequence goes on from JAUEKY010133238.1 coordinate 7,611, forward strand.
GTGCTCGAGGCCATCGCTTTGAAGGTCAATGAGCAGGTGTGCAACGCTGACCTGCGTGCTACGTGGGAGAGCCAGCAAATCCGTTCTCAGAACGCAGGTGCTCCCGCTGACTTTACAACCTTTGTGGCACAGTACGTGGCCAGCAAGGTGGCAGAAGATGTGGAATACAACCTGTGGCAAGGCAACTTTGACTCTGATGACTCAAGCCTTGATGATGGCACGTACACGAGCTTTGACGGCTTGTATCACCACATTGTTGATGCACAGGCAAACTTGGGATATGATAAGGAGGTTGCAGGTGCTTTCACCGCTGATGCCGCCGCCGCTACAGGTATCTTGACTCACTTGGATTCTTTGGTGGCCAACGCCCCCAGCGCGGTCCAATCTGATGGCAACGCTAACATCTACATGAGCCGCAAGTCTCTGTTTTTGTTGCAGCGCGCCATGGCCGGAATCGGAATCTTCCAAGCCAACGGCTCAGACACCACAGGCTATGCAGCCGCTGGATACTCTCCTGAGTTTGTTGGACAGGCACGTCCCACCTCATTCTTGGGCTTCAATGTGATTGCTCCCGCTGGATGTCCAAACGATACGCTGATGTTGGCCAACCCAAATCAGTTGTACTTTGGCACTAACATCTTGACGGACCATATTCAGGCCAGCATCTTGGACTTGACAGGAGTGACAGGTGATGATGTGACCCGCGTAATCATGCAATTCTCAGGGGGCACCCAGATTGTGGACGCAGGTTCTTTGGCTGTTGTTCGTCGTACTTCGTAATCATAACCCGCAAGGGGGGAGGCACCTGGTCTCCCCCTAAGCTCTAAAACACAAAAGACATGGCATGTACATTGACATTGGCAGGGCGCGGGGTTGGATGTAAGGACGCCCTTGGTGGCATCAAACGCATCTATATTGCATCATGGAGTGAAGGCGTTTGGGAGGACATTGCCTCTGGTGAGGTATCAGGTGTCACCGCAGCAACAACGTTCTACACCTATGACATGAACCGCGGCTCTGGGTCTCTCAATCAGACCATCACCTCCTCCATTGAGAATGGAACGGTATTCTATGACCAAGCCCTCACAGCTAACTTTTCCAAGTTGGCAGCGGCTGACATCACCGAACTCACCAACATCACCAAGGGCCGCATGGCTGTGCTGGTGGAGGACAACAATGGGAATTGGTTTGTGATGGGTCACGGCCGCGGCGTGGAAGCGTCTGGAGGTGTGGTGCAGACAGGCACCGCATCCGGTGACCTAAACGGCTTCACCATTGAGATGAACGCCCAAGAGGTGTCAGCGGCTCCGTTTTTGGCATTGACGGACGGTGCACCTACTGACACCGACATCACAATCACAGCGGCTCCCTAATAGCTTGCTATAAGCACACGAAAAGGATGGGGGAGGGCGTTGGCTCTCCCCCTTTTTTCTTTGCCTATGATACACCTCAGACCTAACAGCCAAAGCAACCGCGTTGTAGTGAACCCTTATCAGGCACGCAAGTACCTGAGCACCTTCACCACCTACCTCATGGTATTGCGAAATGATGCCACAGAGGAGGAGACCTTTTTCATCCCAGAGGTAGAGGAGGACAATGAGAGGTACACCCGCATTGGTTTGCCTACCAATAGTGATGCCCCGCTTGACGGCAATATTAGGCTCAATGAAAGCGGGCTCTACACCTACAAGATTTGGGGGCAAAACAGCACCACCAATCTTGATCCTGATGATGCCACGGTGGTGGGTATCTGTGAGGTGGGGGCATGCAAGGTCTCTGATGAGTTACCTTGGACCATCCCCACAATTTCAATCCCTGATAACGTAATCTATTATGAGTGACATGCAACTCCTCCAATTCAAAGCCTACCAAGAGAAGAGCTTTGAGGAGCAACCCAGCGGGCGTGGCTGGGTAGACTATGGTGATGACAATCTGTTCCCTCAGTACCTCATTGACCTTTATCAGACAAGCGCGGTGCATAACGCCCTGTGTACGTCTATCTCATACATGATTTTTGGAGACGGTGTTCAGGCCCCTACCCTTGACAGCCGTTTGAAGATTCAAGAGTGGGGCCTTGATGATGAAATCAGAAAGGCGTGCCTTGACCTCAAGATACAGGGTGGCTTTGCCCTTGAGGTGGTGTATTCCATTGACCGCACCACCATTGCCAAGGTCAGACATTGCCCCTTTGAGAACATCAGGAGCGGTGAGGTCAACAAAGATGAGGAGTGTGAGTTCTACTATTATTCCAAGGACTGGACGGACCCCTCTGAGGAGCCTGAGCGCGTCAAGAGCTTTGACCCGTCACAGGCTGTGGAGTACCCCGTACAAATCATGTACGTCAAGCCGTTCTCTCCTGGTTCATACTATTACCCCAAGCCGGATTTCATTGGCTCTGTCAGCTACATTGAGCTTGACAAGGAGATTGGTAAGTATCACATTTCCAACATTTTGAGTGGCCTCAGCCCCTCTTTCAGCATCCATTTCAAGAATGGGGTGCCTCCACAAGAGGAGCGCAGACGCATCAGAAATGACATTGAGAATCAGCTCAGCGGGAGCCACAACGCGGGCAAATTCATTGTGACCTACTCAGACAGCCCAGACCGCAAACCAGACTTTGAGCCTTTCCCTCTGTCCGATGCTGACAAACAGTATCAGTTTTTGAGTGAGGAGTCCACGGCGAAAATCATGGTAGGACACCGTGTGACCAACCCCATGATGTTTGGGGTCATGGTCTCAGGCCGTTTGGGTGGTGGGTTGGAGCTGGCCACCTCAGAGGAGATTTTCAATGAGGATGTCATCAAGCCCTATCAGAAGATTGTCACGGACGCTTTGGAGAGCATCTTCATGGCCGCTGGGGTGCCTGTGCAATTGAGCTTGGAAAAGCGTGAAGCGGAGGAGGCCAACGTAGATGTGTCATACACAGGCGTTCAAATCAGCTCAGCGGTGGACGTTATCAGCAAGGTCAAGACGGGTGAGCTCATGGCCAACCAAGCCGTGGAGATTCTTGTGGCTATGCTTGGCTTTGACCGTGACACCGCAGAGGCCATGTTCAAGGACGTAGAGGTCACACCGATTGCAGAGGAGTTCAGCGAGGTGGAGCAAGTAGACCTGAGCGAATCACTCACCATGCTGTTGGAGATGGGTGAGGAGATGGATGAGGATGAGTGGGAAATGATTGACGCAAGAAAGGTAGACTATGACACCGAGGAGAAACAGGATGCTATGTGGGCCTTTGCCTCTGTGCCGTCCTATGGTAGCCCTGATGAGTCTGACCAGGACAATGAGCTCATAAAGGTGAGGTATGCGTACATGCCAAAAAAGAAAGGCGTGTCAGGCACCTATGAGAGCGGTCCAAACAAGGGCAAAAGGTTCAAGCATGACAGCCGCGATTTCTGCACCAAGATGGTAGACGCGGGCAATCGCGTTTGGAAAAAGGAGGACATTGATGCTGCCTCTGGAGCCAATCCCGGATGGGGTCCAAACGGGTCCAGCACATACGACATTTTCAGGTTCAAAGGGGGTGGGTCATGTCAGCATTTTTGGGAGCGGAGGACGTTCCTGAAAAAGGATAACAAGCGTGTCACGGTGAGTGAGGCGCGGGCTATCATTCGTGAGGCTGGCCTTGAGCCCCTTCAGCGCAATCCAAGAGACGTAGCACGTCCACCCCGTGACATGGATAACCGCGGATTTTTGCGCCCAAAGGATTTCACCACCCCAGACTTTCCCACCAAGTAACACCCTAACACTACACCAATGGCATTGACCGCAGAGATTCTATTTGTCAACCCTGACTATCTAAAGCGTATGACCCAGCTCAATGGAGGCGTGGAGGATAGTGTCATGGTCCCGGCCATCATTGTGGCACAGGACAAGTACATACAGCAATACTTAGGTACCGACTTGATCAACAAGCTGAAGAGTGACATCAGCGGCTCAGGCTTGACGGGAGACTATGAGACTTTGATGGATGACTATGTGAGGAAAGCTACGGTGTGGTGGACCATGGTAGAGATGCTTCCTAACCTATACGTCAAGCTCGACAATGGCGGGCTGGTCATCCGTACCGCAGAGAACACCGCAGCCATCTCCACAAGTGACCTCCACAGAGAGGTAGAGAACGCACGGCAAAATGCTCAGTTCTACACCACCCGGTTGGTGGAGTACCTGTGTGCCAATCAGAGTAGCTTTCCTGAGTACACAAGCAACACGTCTCCCGACATGTTCCCAGAGATTGCCACCTACTATCAGAATGGCATGACTATCAGCTTGGGCCATGACCGCATAGACCCAGACCTTGCACGCAAAATCCTCCGATGAAAGGCAGAGATACCAACATCACACTCTTAAAAAAGTGGCTCAATGAGAACAATCCTAACCGTGTTGATGGCGTTTCTGTGCGTGCTGGGTCAAGCTCAAGAATGCCAAGTCCTAAGCCCCGAGGTGAGGGCCATGGGTCTGCCAAGTCATAGACACAGCACCACCGTCAACCTTGACCAGGTAGAACCCGTCACCATCCCCGTGGTGTTCCACATTGTACACAAGGGGGAAGGCCATGAGAGCAACATCACAGACGCTCAAGTCATCTCACAGATAGCTGCCCTTGACACCGGGTTTAGGTATGGCACAGGGGTAGATACCAAAATCTCCTTCTGTCTGGCCTCCCGTGACCCCGAGGGCAACCCCACCAATGGCATCACCCGCACTAATGGTGTCACCCTGTTTGGCTCCGCGTTTGAAAATAACGGGGTAGCCTCAGCAAGCATTGAGGACGGAATGAGTGACGAAGCCATGAAAGAGGGCTCTGGGTGTTGGAACCCTGATGAGTACGTCAATTTTTACGTGGTGCCAGAAATCAATGGGAACGATGCGGGAGGGGGCGTGCAGGGCTATGCCTATCTGGGTCCAACGGGTGACTGTAGGGATGGCATTGTCCAGCTCTACAACGTGACGGGCACCACGGGTGTGCTCAAGCCCGGACGTGACCAAGGCAAGACAGGGGTGCATGAGATGGGTCACCACCTCTCTCTCTTCCACACCTTCCAAAACAACTTTGGATGCACAGAGACGAATTGTGAGACGCAAGGTGACAGGGTGTGTGACACTCCCCCCACCACTCAAAACATCGGGTGTTTTGCTTCCACCTGCCCTGATGCCATGCTTGAAAATTTCATGGACTATACCTCTCAAGATTGTAAGTACAGTTTTAGCGTGGGACAGGCTGAGCGCATGCACAGTCAGCTACAAACGGTGAGGGTGGACCTGACTGATAACCTGGCATGTGTGGCTCCCGTAGACTATGACCTTGCCATCACAGGCGTAAACTATCAAGAGGCCTATTGCCAAGACACGCAAGACATCACAGTCAACATTGCAAATCAAGGCACCCTGCCTATCACACAGGCCACCGTAGAGGTCATGTGCGGGGATGCGGTCTACACCCAAGAGGTGGGTCCTTTGACCTATGGTGAGAGCTTGGCCGTCACCTTTATAGATGTCAATGTCACAGGGTCCAACACCTTAGAGGTATGGGTGGACAGCCCTCTTGATCAATACCCTGCCAATGACCTTGAGGTCTACCCTGTTGAGGTGCTCCCCGGCTCTTTGCTGACCATTGATGTGTATACAGATTTTTGGGCTGGGGTGTCTTGGGAGCTGTTAGACCCCTTTGGTGAGGTGGTGCTCTCTGATGAATACACCACAGGCATTGACACCCTCAGATATGAGGCGTGCCTTTTTGAGGGTTGCTACACCGTGGAAGCGGAGGACTATGCGGGAGATGGCTTTTGCACCATAGACTACAATGATGATGGGGTGTGTGACATTGGGAGTGACGGGATGGTTGGCATGGTAGCGGGTGACACCGTTTTTGCCACAGGCTTTGGTCTGTCCTTTGCTACCTGGTCCGTCACGTATTGCAATGATGTCAACCTGTGTCCCTATGACTTTGATGCCAACGGCTTTGTGGGAGCAAGTGACTTGACCCTTTTGCTGACTGAGTACGGATGCACCGCATCCTGTGACTATGACATTGATGGTGACGGCTCTGTTGGCATCTCTGACCTTCTGAGCTTTCTCAATGCCTATGGCGTGGCCTGTGAGGACGAACCGGAAACAATCTACAAATCACTTGACACCTATATCCCCGTGGGGATTTATGACCTAAGAGGGCGTGTGATAGGCCTTGAGTGGGACCAGCTCCCGGCGGGCATCTACATCATCAAGACTGAGGACGGGGTGAGCAAGGTATACAAGACACAATGAACATTGAAACGTTGACAAATTTGGTCCCCTCTCTGATTGCTGTGGTGGGTGTATGGGTATCCTTAAACTCTGAGGTAGCAAAGCTCAAGGGCCGCGTCTACAGGCTGGAATCTGACCAAAGTGAACTCAAAGGCATGCTCAAGGAATGCGTGGAGGGCATCCACGAACTCAAGCTCTTGCTTGCCAAAAAAGGCCTGTGACATGTACAAATACTTTAAGCTCTCAGAGTTTGACTCACCTGATAGACCAGGCAGCGGCTCACTCATGGAACATGATGTCATCCAGACTCTTGACATCGCACGTGACATCTACGGGTATCCCATGATAATCACCTCCGGATTCCGCACGGTGGAATACAACAGGAGCCTCATGGAGCAAGGGTACCCCGCCTCACCTAACAGCTCACACCTTCTGGGGTGGGCCGTGGACATCGCTGTCCCTAACTCACAAAGGCGTTTCCTGTTGGTAGAGGCCCTCTTGGACGCTGGGTTCCATCGCTTGGGGCTCGGGCAGGGCTTTGTGCATGTGGACCTTGACCCTAACAAATCACCCAATACGCTTTGGATATACTAAGAAAAGCCCGCACGGTTCACCACGTGGACCTCAATTTTGACAGCCGGAAAGAGACAAAACACTTTCTGTTCATCTCGGACGTGCATTTTGATTCTGTCAAGTGTGACAGAGAACTCTTGTACGCACACCTTGAGGAGGCTAAGTCATTGAATGCCAGTGTGTTAATCTTTGGGGACCTCTTTGATTTGATGCAAGGGAAATGGGACCCACGCGGAAACTACGCAGAGCTGAGGCCAGAATATAAGTCCTGTGTGTATGTGGATGCGGTCATCCAAGACGTAGGTGAGAAGCTGGCCAAGTACAGCGATGTCATCAAGTTCATCTCAAGGGGCAACCATGAGACCAACATTGAGAAGAGAATGATGGTCAGCCCCATTGACCGCGTTGCTCAAATCATAGGGAGCAAGGGTGGACACGTAGAGGTAGGAGGCTATGCGGGGTGGCTGTGTGTCACGGCCCACCGCAATGGCTCGGGAGCCCAGCGGTTCAACGTCCACTATCATCATGGCTACGGTGGAGGTGCCAAACGCTCTAAGGGCATCCTTGGTGCTGACATTGATCAAAAGGATTTTCCAGACGCTGATTTCATTCTGAGAGGACATGACCATCAGAAATGGCATCTGCCTGTGACGGTGGACCGCATCAATCACCACATGCGCCTTGAACAAAGGACCGTCCACCACCTTCGTCTGGGCTCATACAAGAAACTTGGGGACCGCTTTGCTGGGTGGGCCACAGAGAAAAACTTTGCCACCCCGCGCCTCGGTGGGTGGTGGGCATCTATTAAACCGCACAAAGACGCTTACAAATGGACAGTAAGAGAGGCCGTGTAAAGAAACCAGGTGTCAATCCGTGGCTTGCTTTGGCCATGGCTCTGGACGTGAGACAAATCTTTAGAGAGAAAGGTGACCTGAAAAGGTGGAGCGCAAAGCGTACCATAGGCGGTGCAATTGTCATAGAGGCCCTTTGGCAGATACACGAGCATGGCCTATCTTGGCAGGGCATTGTGATGTGCATGGTAGGTATCACCCCGCTCTGTGTGTCATTTTTTGAAAAGCCTTAACAGGTAGAATTTCATTCAACAGGGGCTCCCTCAAACGTGAGGGGGCCTTTTTTGTGTGCAATTTTTTTTGGCTCTGCCCCCTTGACATGTGCAAATGTTTTTGTAGCTTTGGCACATGAATGAATCAAAATTTTACCCCATGGACCCATCCACACTCACCGAAAAAGAGCTCTTAGAATTGCAGCGCGTGAGCTACAATGCGGCACTCTATGCAAAGCATGACCGCTTAATCACTTACTTTCTTGACCTTTCAGATGTCGCACGTGAGGAGGTGACAGGCCGTGACCCTTTCCAAAAATAAAATCTACCACAACGCACCCCTTGCCGGGGGTGCTTTTTTTTACCTAAACCATACACAATGCCAAAACCCAGAAGCACCAAGGGGAGAGACCTCGCTTGGGACCTATGCACAGACCTCCGTGCAAATCAATTCAAGGACATGACCCTTGAGGAGGTAGATGATTTCCGCACCGTTGTGGCCTCCATGTTACACCTTAAAAAAGAGGACTGATGCCAAAGCCAACAGGAGTACATCACACGGTCTATCCAGACCAACCAGCTCATGATTTCAATGAGTGGAGTGCCCACATCACCTCTCAAGAGATTGTGAGAGACGCAGACGATTTCAAACGCAAGTTTGACGCGCTGTGGGCTGATTTCAAAAAGCAAATCCAACGGCCATGATTGACACCGGATACCTCGGACCCAAGAGCCAAGAGCCCTCATACGCTACTGTCTTGGACATCCCTACCCTTTGCATGCCAGACAATGGACATCAGATGGACCCAGAGCACATGAAAAGCATTGGCTACAGGTTTACCATTGACAGCCAACACCCAGACAGGGACAGCCCTACCCGTTGGTTTTGGGCCACCCCACGTGTGTGGAAGGTGTGCCGCCCTAAGATTGAACGCAGAGGCTTTGTCTTTACAACCGAAATTGAAACACTCTAAATCCAAAACCATGGAAACAACAAAAATCCAATCCCTGACACCACAGGGGACCTTTGACAGCAACGGCAAGACGTTCTACAAGTTTGACTGTATTCTTGAAAATGGACTTGTAGGAGAGGTTTCCACACTCTCACAAACCAGGTGGAACGTAGGTGATGAGGTGCAAGTCAAGGAACACAATCAGACCAAGTGGGGCCCCCGCCTCAAACTTGATAAGCCCGGCTATGGTGGTGGTGGTGGGTTCAAGCCACAGGCAAGCAATGATGACACCACCAAGGGCATTGTAGCAAGCTGGGCTGTGGGCTGTGCCATGCAAGTAGCAGGTGACCCGTCACATCCTGAGTATGATAGCATGCTGTTGCAATGTGCCCGGATTGCTCTCAAGGCACGTGACATCCTCAAAAAAGAGGTACAAGTATGAGCGTGCTCTATTGGATGGAAGGTGAGCCCTCTCAGGAGGGCACCTACCTCTGTGCATGGCATTTCGGAGCTCAATGGAGATTCAGGGTGGGGCACTACTATGATGGACAATGGCACACACCCGTGAACGCTGAGCCCTTTCTCTTCCACAAAATCTATCACCCACATGAGTTCTTTACCGACTTGGATCAAGAGGCTGAAGACCTCCAGCGTGCTCAAGCTGAGCGTGCGAACGGACAAGAACAACAGGACCAAAACAACCCTCTCCCTTTTCTGGGGGCTAATTAAAATTGAAAGATGACACAGATATACAACAAAAAAAGCCACAAGTACACCGCGGCTGACCGTGCAACATTGAGCAAGCTTTACAGGGCTGGCAATAGTGATGCTGACATTGCAGAGATTTTGGGACGCACAGAAAAGGCAATCCAATGCCAACGTGTAAAGCAAGGACTCAAGAAAAAGCGGGGACGCGTGCCAAGGGTAGAGCCTAAGCCCGTGACTAAGGGAGCAAAGTACACCCGATACATGAAGCCACGGACGGAGTTCTCTCTCCTGTGGGGCCTCATCAAATTCACCAAGGCATGAAAGAATACATTACCAACCTATACGGCACGCAGAAAGCGTGTGCTGATGAGCTCGGTGTCACTACAGCCACCGTGCAGAATTGGATTCACAAGAACCCCCGGGCTATCCTGGTCCACAGCCCTGAGATAGTCAAGGCCAAGAACACCACATTTACACAGCTTGTGAGTGAGGTCTTATATAGGGAGTATGAAATCAATGAGCTTGAACACATCAGAAGGGGGGAGGTATGAAAACAATCAATAGCGTAAGCGGAGGGCAGACCTCGGCCTATCTGATGAAACATCATCCCGCAGATTTCAACCTGTTTTGTTTGGTGCGATTGCAAGACCGTCAATGTGCTCCCAAAGACCCTTGGATAAAAAAGTACGTGGAGAGCAAAATTGACAAGGAGTTCATAGCCACAGCCGAAGATGACACCATTGTCTATACCATGGCTGACCTTGAACAGTTCACAGGTCAAGAAATTACTTGGGTAAGCAATCCAAGCTTTGATCAAGTGATGGAGGACAACAACCTACTGCCAAGCTCGGTGCGTAGATTTTGCACAGCAGAGATGAAGGTCAAGCCTATTGCAAAGTGGGTGGTGGATAACCTTGGTGAGCCCGTCGAGATGCGTTTGGGCTTTAGAGGTGGTGAGGATAGAAGGGTTGCACGTGCCATGGAAGCTCATGATGAATGTGGCTTGCGTACAGAAAAGCTGCCTGTTGGCAAGATGAAAAATGGGAATACGCGTTGGCAAACTTTTCAATATGCACGTAACACCTTTCCCCTTCACGAAGCCGGAATTTTTAAGGATACCATTGTAGAGTATTGGAAGGATAAGCCCGTGCGGTTTGCAGAGCGCAATAACTGTGTGGCTTGCTTCCACAGGAACCCAATCCTTTTGAATCTCATGTCCAAAAAATTCCCGGAAAAATATGCTTGGTTTGAAAAGCATGAGGAGGCTGGAAGGATAAAAAAGGGAGCCAACGGTCAGACATACGGTTGGAACACATACAGAAGAGATGGACTGTACAAGGACTTTAGACAACACAAGACACAGATGTCATTGGAAGACCTTGAGGGTTTTAACGATTGTGACTCTGGATACTGCGGTCTATGACACACGCCTCCCTATTTTCAGGTATAGGCGGCTTTGATTTGGCCGCTCATTGGATGGGGTGGGAAAACCTGTTCCAATGTGAGAAGGACCCTTTTTGTCAAACGGTGCTCATGCACCATTTTCCCAATTGCACCCTACATGGAGACATCAAAGAACTACAGGCAGATGAGTATCATGGACGTGTTGACGTGCTCACCGGGGGATTCCCCTGCCAACCGTACAGCACAGCCGGAAAGCGAAAAGGACGGGATGATGACCGCCACCTGTGGCCAGAGATGCTTAGAGTTATCCGAGAGTGTCAACCCCGCTGGGTCTTGGGAGAGAACGTTCTCGGGCTACGTTCTTGGGATGGAGGGATGGTATTCGAGGAGGTGTGTGCTGACTTGGAAGCTGGAGGGTACTCCGTTCAACCGTTTGTCATTCCGGCTTGCGGTGTCAAAAATGCCCCACACAAAAGGGACCGAATTTGGTTTGTTGCTTACTCCCACAACGCAAGAATATCCACAAGACCCGGAGGAGTTCAAGAGCCGCATGGAAAAGTACCCGAATGGAACAACGATGCCAAACCTTGTCACACAGGTGCAGCCGTCTCAGAGGGCTGGCAAACCTTCCCAAATTTCCCCGCGGTTTGTGGCAGACATGATGGGCTTCCCACACAATTGGACGGAGTTACCTTTCCAAAATGGAGGAACGAAAGTGTGAAAGCCTACGGAAATGCCATTGTGCCTCAAGTAGCTTTGCAGATATTCAAAGCCATTCAACAGTATGAAGATGTCACGAGAGTTTAAGGGTGTTTGGATACCCGCAGAGGTTTGGCTTGATCAACGGCTGAGCTTGGTAGAAAAGGCCTTGTATGCTGAGATTGACAGCTTTACAGGGAAGGAAAAGTTTTTCTACAAGTCCAATGAGACCATCAAGCAAGAGTATCAGGTGAGCCGTCCCACCATCACCCGAGCACTCAAAAAGCTGACTGAGCTCGACATGATTACAGTCCACTTTGATGGCAGGGTCAGGCGCATATATGCACACTCTGCATGCTCAAAAGTTTCCAACAGATGGAAAGAATTGAACAGGCAGAAGGAAAAAAATGAACAGGCTGCATGCTCAAATGTGGCCTCTACTAATACAATAGAGAACACAGAAGAGAACACAGATAAAGAGAGGGGAGTGGTGTTGCCCTTTGACTCAGATACTTTTGCCAAAGCATGGGACGTGTGGAAGCAAGAGCGCAAAGAGCGCAAAACGAAAAAGTACACCCAGCGCGGGGAGCAAGCGGCCCTGCACAAACTCCAAAATGATTCCAACGGGGATGAGGCCACAGCCATCCAAATCATACACCAAAGCATAGCGAACGGGTGGCAGGGTCTCTTTCCACTAAAAAACACACACAATGCAAAACAGTCAAGCCGTGGCCCTTCAGATGGCTCACTCCTTAGAGCGCATCTCCAAAGCCTCTCCAATGACACCACAACAGGCATGGAGTGAGGGCACCAACGTCCTTGCCTCCTTTCGTATCAACCCAGCTCAGACAGAGGCCACGCTCCTCCTCCTGGTCAAAGACACCCTGACCTATCTGGATTGCAGCAAAACCATCACCGCAGACCGTGACCTCATTGATGCGGTGGCTTTTCTGCGGGATGAGTTTCCGGCCATGAAGCTGGAGGAGTGGCACATCATCATGCACAGACTGAAAACAGGTCAGTACCCTGTCAAATATGAGCGGTTGAAACTTCCCGAGCTTGTGGATATATTTAGGCTGTACGAAGGTGAGCGGGCAGAGATGAGAGAGGGCGCGTGGAGAGAGCTCAAGAAAGCCACCCCAGACACCCTGACTGACAATCAACTTGCTGACCTATATGCCAAACATGCCAAGGAAAGGGCGAAAAGAAACGAGGAGCTCTCTAAAGCCAAAGAAATCAAGAGCGTCAAGACGGACAGCCGGGGACGGTGGGAACACATCCCGTATCAAAGCCCCAGCCCGCAAGACTTTGATCAAGAAACTTGACAGCATTTTTAGTCAGTTTATCAGGCTCCGCGCCGTGGATGAGACAGGCCACGGAAACTGTTACACATGCGGTTCACGCCGTCACTACTCAGAGGTCCATTGCGGTCATTTCATGTCCCGAGCGTGCATGTCAACACGCTATGATGAGAGAAATTGTGCTTTCCAATGCGCCCGCTGCAATTGCTTTAGGAGCGGTGAACAGTTTGTCTTTGGCCAAAACTTAGACAGAGACCATGGGGAGGGCACAGCGGAGGCCCTCCACCAACTCTCTAAGCAATCCCGCAAGTTTACAAGCGCGGAGCTTACAGAGCTTTGGCACCACTACAAGAGGCGCGTCCAAGAGTTGAAAGATGCGAAGGGCCTTTGACTCATGGTTTGCCTCAGAGTATGAGGCTCTGGTTGAAATGGCCCGAGCCATACACAAAGACAATAGGGACCTGGTTCATCACACGTACCTCAGATGTGTCAAGGCCATAGAGCGTGGGAGCACCATCAAAAACTTTCAAGCATATTTCAACCGTGCCATGTTCATAGTGCGGTGTGATGACTTTGGTAGGCTCTACTTTAGAGGGGACTATCCCCAAAAAGATTTGGTTTCCACGTCAAATGTGGAAGAAAAAATACGGGAGGATGAGGCCTTACTTTTGGCAAGGCACCTCTCATGGTTTGACCGTACTGTCTTAGAGTTGTACCTTGACGGGTGGAGCATGGCAGAGATAGCCCGAGAGAGTGGCATCTCCGTGGACGTGCTATATAAGTCAATCAGCAACAGCAAAAAAGCCCTGAGAAATGTTGTGGGTCTCCGCTCAAACTAAGTCAACACGCATGCAGACATGCCAGGCATGTGAGCACTACGTCAAAAGCACCAAGTCCTGTGGCCCGCTGGTTAAAGAGGCCTTTACAGATTCGCCCCTGTGTGGGTGCTACATGCCCGCCAAAACCAAACTCCGCACCGCCTCATGCCCGCTCGGTCATTGGGACGCTGTAATCAAGGACGCAGACCTTGAAAAAATCAGGGCCTTTGTGGAGAAGCCTGACAAAGACAAAACCAGCGCAGAGCTCAATGCCCTCACCAAGGCCTACCTTAGAGGCCAGAAGGCAAGCTCTTGCAGCTCATGTAACAAGAACATCATCAACGAACTCAAACAAATCCTGAAGCATGCCACTCCCAAAGCCTAAAAAAGACGATACCCTCGACACCTTCATCAATCGGTGCATGAGTGATGACATCATGAAGGAGGAGTTTCCAAACGAACAGCAACGCATTGCGGTTTGTGCGCGTCAATGGGGACAGAAGGACTAAGCCCAAGCCTTTGGCTCAATGTTGGGAGACTGTACGAATCCAGCCCAGATAAAAGGATTGCCATAGACAAAGCCAAAAGGGGTGTCCAAGCCTTGGGCATAGAGTGGAGCGATTTGCTCAAGAGGGATAGGAGGGGACGCATAGCGGAGACACGGCACCTGGTCAGCCTACACCTCAGAGAGAGCGGGTTCACATACATGGAAATTTCACAGACCCTCCACCGCATCAATCACACCACCTCGGTGTATTCCGTCAAACAGGCCCACAACCTCCTTGATATAGATAGAGAGTACCGCAAGGCCTACAAGATTTTTAAATCAGCATGACCCTCCGCAAAGTAAAAAGGATGCTCAATGAGAGTGATGACTTTCTGGTCTTCACCATGAAGAGCAACGGAGACACGTCCAATTTTGGCGTGTTCCACCAAGCCCCAGAAAGCTGGGAGATACTCCTCAACCTGTGCGTCAATGACTACCATATCCGTGAAACACTCAGAAACATCATCACAACGGCTGATAACTTTAGAGACCAGCAAGCTCAAGGAGAATCCGAATAACCCACGGAGCATCACCAAGAGGCAGATGGACAAATTGATCAATAGCCTCAAGGCCTTCCCCGAGATGCTACAGGCGCGGCCTATTGTGGTGAACCCTGACCATGTTGTACTTGGTGGCAACATGAGACTCAAGGCTTGTAGGTTGGCAGGTATCAAAACCGTGCCCGTCTACGTGGCTACGTGGGGGGAAGCCAAGGACCAGCGTTTCATCATAGCTGACAATCTCTCACATGGTGAGTGGGACTATGATGAGCTGGGCAACACATTTGACCCTGTGCAGCTCTTAGAGTGGGGGCTCACCATACCTTGGGATGACCCTACAGAAGACGAACCAAAAGAACAAAAGCCATGCAACCATTGCGGAAAGATGATTCCCTGACAGAATTGGACAGCTTGCCACCAAAAAAGAGAGCCATGGTGGAGGCCCTTACACGCTCCCTCGGGGTGGTGAAGATGGCATGTGAGTCTGTAGGCATCTCACGTCAGACACATTACACATGGCTCAAAGAGGATGAAGCCTACCAACAGGCGTGCACCAACATCCCTGACATTGTGCTGGACTTTGCAGAGCACCACCTCCACAAGCTCATAGGAGAGGGAAACGTGACAGCAACCATTTTCTATCTCAAGACCAAAGGCAAGGGCCGTGGCTATATCGAAAAGCAAGAGATTGAGGTCACAGAGAAAAAGCCCCTCTCCTGGTTTGGTGATGCCAACAGCTCGGTGAGTTGAAACAGCCAAAGACCTACTATGATTGCAAAGGCTCCACGGCAAAGATTCAAATACACCAAGGGGGCACCCGCTCAGGCAAGACAGTAAGCATCTGCCATGTCCTCATAGAGCACGCCTATGAGAATGAGAATGCGGGGGCTGTCATCACCATAGCCCGCAAGACCTTTCCCGCTGTGCGTGCCTCTGTCATGAGGGACTTTTTTGAAATCCTTGAGAGGGAGGGGATATACAACCCCGCACACCACAACAAAAGTGAGGCCACGTACATGCTCTTTGGTAACCTGGTCGAGTTCATTTCTCTTGACCAGCCCGCGAAGCTCAGGGGCCGCAAGAGAAACGTCCTCTTTCTCAATGAGGCCTCAGAGTGCAGCCGGGAGGATTGGCAACAGCTCATTTTCAGAACAACGGACCGGGCTATCCTTGATTTCAACCCGTCTATGGATGAGTGGCATTGGGCCTATCAGCTCATTGAAAGGGAGGACTCTGATTTCTTTCAGAGCACGTACAAAGACAATCCGTTCCTACCCCAGACCCTGATTGATGAGATTGAGAGGCTACAGGAGGCTGATGAGAACTATTGGAGGGTGTACGGGCTGGGTGAGCGTGGCATCAGTAGGAGCACAGTCTACACCCATTGGAAGGAGGTGCCACAGGTACCCGAGGGGTGGAAGCTCCTAAACCTCGGACTTGATTGGGGGTACACCAATGACCCCACAGCCATTGTGAAGGTGTACACAGACGGCCATGGTTTCTGTCTGGATGAGGTGTGCTATGCTACAGGTCTGACCAACGCGGCCATCAGTCAGGTGCTCAGAGATGCAGACATTGACAGAGGCACCATGATAGTGGCAGACAGCGCAGAGCCCAAGAGCATTGACGAAATACACGGGCACGGCTTCAACATCCACCCATCCCGCAAGGGCCGTGACAGCGTGCGGAGTGGCATTGACTTTCTACGCTCCCGCCCCCTCTTGATCACAGAGCGCAGCGTCAATGGAATCAAGGAGCTCAGGAACTACAAGTACAAAGAGGACAAGAACGGCAAACAGCTCAATGAACCCATGGACAATGGGTTTGACCATTTCCTTGATGCTGCCCGCTATGCTGTTACCTTCAATCAAACTAACCCAAACTTTGGGCGCTATGCCCTCGGATAGGTTCAGGATTCACCCATTTTCAAATCTTATTAGTATGAAGCTCAGGCTACCCGCTACCTTTGCAGACCTCAAACTCCGTCACCTCATGGCTCTAAACACAGAGGATGATTCGGTGAGACGTATCCACGCCGTGACAGGTGTGGGTGTGTCCAAGCTCAGGAGCATGCCAATGCCCCTCATTGATGAGGCCAACAGGCACCTCACCTCCCTCCTCTTTAGTGACGTGGCCAAGCATGACAAGGTGATAGAGCTCAAGGGTGAGCGGCTGGGGTTTATCCCCAATTGGGAGACCTTTAGCGCAGGGGAGTGGATTGACATGGAGACGTATACCAAGGACTTTTGGAAGACGGCACACAAAGCCATGAGCGTGCTGTACAGACCCATTGACAGAGAGTTTGGTGACACCTACACCATCAAACCATACACCGCACAGGAGGATGCAGACAAGTTTTTGGACATGCCCGCCCCCTTGGTTTCAGGTGCGTTGCTTTTTTTTTGGAGTTCCGAAAAGAAACATGTGAGCAATTTGCGGCTGTCTTTACGGGAGGGGGTGGCTCAGGTGGAGACTTTGGCCTCAAATGGGGATGGTATCCGGCCCTCTATGCTTTGGCTAACGAAGACCTACTACAAATGGAAAGGGTTACTGAGCTCAGCGTTGGCCACGTCTTTACACACCTGGCCTTTCTCAAAGACCTACATTTCCAAAGAGAGCAAGAGCTCAAAAGACAAAGCGCATGATAACCTTTGACAACATCATCACCAAGTTTGAGGAGTTTGCCACGGACAATTTTTTCATAGAGTCCTTCAGCTATGGCAGCCCCTCAGACGCTGACCTTGACAAGTTTGAAAAGTACCCCCTCATGCACGTGGTGTACACGGGTGCCAGCTACGGGCAGGGCACCAAGACGTACAACCTTGAGGTCTACATCATGTCCATCCCTCCTGGTCAGAGTGACAAGACGCTCTATCAAAAGGCAGACATTACCAATGCTGAGCGGGTAGCTGAGGACATCCTTGCTGACTTGCAGAGAGGAGGCAACGTCTTTGATTTCTCACACCTCTATCAGTTAGGCAACGCCTCTGTGACACCCTTGGAAGAGACCAAGAGCAACACCCTTGCGGGGTGCCTTTTGGACCTGTCCATCATTGTACCCTATCAACACGATTCTTGCAACGCACCTCTCACAGGTGTAACACCTCAAAACTAATTACATGGATTTCATTGCAGAAAACTGGCCAGAAATTTTGTTGGCCGTCATCACTTTTTTGGGCACGCTGTCAGCGATTACCGAGAGCGAGGAGGACGATTCTTGGGTGGACCTCATTGAGCGCATTGTCAATGCCATCCTCATTGGACGGAGCAAAGGGCCAAAGGACAAGGCGTGAAGCGGGAGGACTTTGATAAGGTGCTTGCTGAGTTTGCGGAGGACGTAAACAACGCAGCAAAGAGAGAGCTTGGCTCAAGAACCATAGGCAGAAACAAAAGCTATGGGGTCAGCTCTTTTGCGGCTGGGGCTGACACGCTCCAACGCTCCCTAACCTACAAGGTAGAGGGAGAGGCTATCACCTTTTTTAGTCCCAAACCATACGCCACATTTATCCATTGGGGAGTCAATGGCACCCGCACCAATCAGGGTGCCCCGTACTCCTACAAGTATGAGAACCCCAGCAAGTCCCACGTAGAGTCTATGAAGGTATGGATCAAGGCCAAGCGCATCCAGCCCAGAGACGCAGACGGGCGGTTCATAGAGAGCACGCCTTCACGCATCAACAGCCTTGCGTGGGTGCTTGGCAGGGCTGTCAAACGCAAGGGTATTGTAGGGCTCAGGTACTATGTGACGGCCATGCAAAACACCCTGCCTCAATACGCTGAGAGACTTGGTGGAGCGTTGGCCAGAGACATGGCCAAGGCACTCCAATTCCGAGCGGGAAACATCACCTTCAAACTCAAATAACCATGGCCGTTGCAATCACAAGCTATCCCGGCACGAACCCAAGGGCGGCAAAGCAACCGCTCATTTTTACACTCTACGACTCTGTGGACACGCCTGACCGCTTTGTTGTGCAGGTCTTTGAGGGCACTACCTACGGGCTCCCCGGCACCAACGATGGGACAGAGATTGCCAAGCTCTACCTCACGCCCAATGCCGGGGGTAGGGTTCACTTTGATTTGAGTGACGTTGTGGGTGACAGGGTAGAGAGCTGCCTCTCCGTGGGCTCTCAGGCTGGGCCTATCTCAGCCTTTACAGCCACCACCGCCCCAAGCCTGTCACAGGAGGGCATCCTCAAAAAGTACACCGTCAAGGCAGGTAGGTACTCAGGAGGCACGGAGACGCTTGACCAGGACAGAGACCAAGTGAACCTCTTTAACGGGACGGCACAGCTCTCCCACGGTCTAAACCCCTCCTTTGATGAGTTCTATCCCACGGCTGCCTCCAAA